>JAULBS010104619.1:0-15703 GCA_032355785.1 Symmetromphalus regularis
CTACAGAAGTATGTCTATCAAATCTACTACAAGAAACAGAAGAAGTAAGAACGTGAAGCCTGTGAGGAGAAGTATTGAAAACAGATGTGTGCCAATGCCACACAATTGGCAAAACTTCCTGGCTTTAGCAGAAAACAAAGCTGATTTAGCAATGTTCCTTTCTGAAGAGTTGAGGGCAAAACAGTTGTTGTTGGAGGTGGGTTCGCTGAGGAAGATGGAGTGCAGAGTAGTGACATGAAGCTTTGTGTTGAGCAGTTAAAGGCCCAACACGAGGAAGCTGATACCAGGATGGTTCTTCACACAATACACTGCTCTAAGATATCGGACTGCAAAACTGTAGTTGTATCAGCAACAGACACTGATGTACTGTTGATTTTGCTATTTCATATGCCGAATATTGAAGCTGAGATTTGGATGACTGCTGGAACAACCAAAAAGCAAAAGAACATTCATCTGCATACAATATTAGAAACAAACCTCCTGTCAGCAGAATCTAGACAGAATCTGCTTACATTTCATGCTTTGACAGGATGTGACACCACTTCATATTTTTATGGCATCTCCAAGAGATTCGCTTTCAAAGTTTTTAAAGATAATGCAATTTTGTTAGAAGGACTCGGAGAAGGGGATGTTACAAATGACAAAGTGAAAGGCTGTGAACGGTTTATTTGCAAATTCTATGGTCTGACAGTTGACAGCGTTGACAAAGCCCGCACCATTCTGTTTTGAAAATCAAAGGGTCCTGAACATTTACCACCCACAAATGATGCATGTGCTTTCCATGTAAAACGATCTCATTACCAGGCATTGGTATGGAAGCAAGCTCATAAACCTATTCCAGACCTCCCATCAGCTTCCACAATGGGCTGGAACATAGTAGATGAGCAACTTCAGCCCATTCTGATGACAAAATCCCCAATACCTAAAGCTTGCCTGGAGATGATTTCATGTCAGTGTCAAACAGGATGCAGGACCCTTAAATATAAGTGCAAGAAAGCAAGACATATGTAAATGCGACAAAAACATGCTCACCAGCTGCATCAATACTCGACAATGAGATAGTGAGATGAGGTGTAAAAAGTCATGGTCATGGGGTAGATATTCCCATTGAATTCAGACCATCACTATTTAATCAAACACAGATGGGAGGGTGGGTTTTTTGAAAGGGGGGACAGGGCGGGTAGGGTGTTGTATGTGTGTGCTGGAGGCTGTGGGTTAAACACTTTAAAATATTCTTGAATTATGATAGATATAAGTCCTAAACATATGTAGAATATTTTATTTTAAAATAATAATTAAAAGGAAAACAAAATTATTTTCCCTCATATTACTGCATATAAATTGGTGGCTATCTTGTTTTTTATGTCCACCAGTACACATTCTTTTTTTTCATGTTATTTATTCTATATGTAAACAGATTCTAATGCATGTAAGACAAAATTACGAATATAAAAAGCAATGTGAAGCCAATTTTATTCTTGCTTTATAAACATATGGCGGCCATTTTGTTTTCTGCCATTTTGAACCATAAAACATAATTTTTTTCAGATTGCCGACATACTTTTTCGTAATCAGTGCCTTCAAATCATACTAAAAGGTATGTTGGACAAAATCCTAAAGAAAAGCTTGTACATACCACATTTTCCGAAATTGGAACCTAATTTTCCTCATATTACTACTTATAAATTGGTGGCCATCTTGTTTTTTTTTATGTCCACCAGTACAAATTCTAAACAGATTCTAAAGCGTATAACACAAAATTACGAAATTAAAAACAATGTGAAGCCAATTTTATTCTTGCTTTAGATTCTATAAACATATGGTCGCCATTTTGTTTTCTTCTATTATGAACCATAAAACAGAGTTTTTCTGATTGCCCGTACATACCATATTTTCTGAAATTGGGACCTGACTATACAATATTTGCAGTGCCTTCTGGTTAAAATGTTTTGAACAATGTGCTCATTTCTAAAGATTTAAAAACTGCTGTATATTCAGATAGGTTTTGCTTCAGTTGGGGCAAGTAAAATCCTTTTGTGTCAAGATTGATTGAATAAATATGACTAATGAATAATTTTTAAAATTTTTGTTCGTTTATAAATAAAATGGTTTCTTAAATGAAGCTATCTGCTGGAATTCACAATTTGGCATTTAATTGTGAACTTGTTGGTGTGTGGCTGTCATATTTGAAGTTGCCATTATCTGAAAAAATGCTCTATTTGATGGTAATTAGTTTTATTACACTTTCTTTACAATGCAATGAAACTAAATCAGTAAATGTTAAGAGAGCTAACAGGGTTTATTTTTTACCAATGTAATAATTGTTTTAGCTTTATCAATGAAATCTGTTTTGACATGGTCTGCAGTGCTTTTCTGACGGGAGTAACAATTTTACCTGCAATCTTTCTTTATGTATTCTCCCAGAATTTTGATTTGGTGGTTACAAAATGATTTTTTTTTAATAAACTTAAGATTTTTGAGTGTGTTGCAACATTTGCCGAACTATTTTGGTTGAATATATTTCATTTGTTCACCATTGTGCTTACTGTCCAAACTTTTTAGATCTAGATTTCATAGATTGCTACACAATAATTATATTACTCAAAATGAGGAATTGCTATCAATTTATACTGATTAGCAACTGTTGTTAATCAAAAATCTTAAAATCCCCTATGCTATGAAACATGATTCCAAAATAATCCTAATTACTAAAATGGCTGACATCTAGACCAGGCTTGAGAACCCCGATACATTTAATTAGACTATCATTAAACATTTATACAACACCAAGTAGAACTAATTAAAAATGGTTTTATTCAGTTTTAAATTCATGCTGTCATGTATTAAGTACATAAGATGTTGGCACATACAGCTATTGAATGAATTGATTAAACATGTTAACAATCATACTAATATTTTAGTCAAACTTTACTACATGAATATTGGTTTAAAAAATAAACTGGCTGTTGGGGGCATTGCTAAATATAGAGATCTTGCATAATTATCAACATTTTCCTATTTGTATGCAGCAAATGCTTAGGGTAAAGCTGGGGTAGAATGTGGGTTCAGACCAAAGCACAAATTTAAACTAATTAAAATGTTGAAACAAATACCTTGTCTGAAAATGAGTACTCTAAGATAAGGAAAATGTTGATAATTATTGTGTTCAAACCCCAAGAACAAAACACCTCAACATGTTTCTCTCTGAATTGTTTTGTAATTGCATTTGACCTACCATGTTTGTACACAACAAATAATATGTGCATGTTTGTACACAACAAATAATGTGAAGTTTCTATATCTTTCTGTTAAGTCTTCCAACCAAATGTTTTTATCTCACCTATAGATTTATTAGATCTAATAACTCTTGTTAACAGATGCAGTAAAGAACGAGAAAAAAAATTAAGTTTTAATGTCAGATGAGGTTTAAATAAGAAAATCTTTTCAATATTTTAACTTAATTTCTCTAATAAAGATCAAAAGTAAATACAATGGAAATAAAATTTCACCTTGTCTACGTAAGAATTGATAGCTTAGTAATTTGTCTAGGGATAAGTAAAACCATATACTATGGTAATATATATTGTCAATAACATATACTAGTATCTGAATTAAGCCACATGTTGTTAACTGTCAGTCACTGGGAGAAAAGCAAGAGCTATGTTTTATTCTATTCTACCAATAGCTTTTATACAGTTATTAATTATAGTGAACAAATTGTATTGCATTATGTAAACTGACAACATTGATAGCCATTTGTGAAAGACACTTACAGGTTATGTCAATCATTATCTTTCAAGGCAGGCCGATTCTTCACTACCTTGTCTGTTACATATAAAAAAATTTAATAAACGGTTACAAATTTTATCTAGAAGACTGCACTGAAAGGTAAATATGTTATCAATACTCATCATCACTACATAGTTCAAGTATTGAATTTAAAACTTTAATCTCAGTGTATACATCAAAACAGGTTAATATTATTTAATGAAATCTTCAAATACTTTATATATAACAAACACATACTATATACATGAATTACTTGTTTCAATCACTTGTACCAGTTTGCATACAGCCATTTTGAAATTAATTCCAACTTCCACAAAAACTTATAAAAAAAAGATGACAAAGCAGGTTATCCCCAATTACTGCAAAATTTATCAGCCAATGGTGATTATTTAAATATGCGGAAATACTTGTAGACACAATTTAATGAATGACCAATAAGGCTATGAAACAGAAAACAATCCAAAACATGATGTCTGAAACACTTAAAGATTTAAGAAAAAAAAAATCAAAATTTGTAACTTCAGTTAAACAAAAAGTACCAATTGTGGAGGTTTTATTTTTAAAATGGAGTTTTACTCAATTCTGTATTCATACTAAGTATTGATTTTTAGACACCCCCCCCCCCCCACCAACCAATATGTAGGATAACATTTAATGTTTATTTTCGTGTTTTAATGATAATTTAAATTCATCTGCAAGCTTTGACACCCTCGGCACATTTTTTATGTATAAGTAAAATGTCACAGAAAAAACAACTGTTTCATTTCAAATAATATACATGAACTACTACTGTGACTTAAACGTTATTTAAGACAGAATTACATCATACAACTTCATTGTGATCAACATGTACCGATAATGGTGAATAGAAGTTTAAAAAATGTTTAGACAATGGGTATACTGAAATAGTTTTAAATACTATACACCTAAAAATATGAAAACATTTCAACAAAACAGAGAGTATTGTTAATTGTTGTGTGAAAGTGATTAATATGAAAAACTGAAAAATATTTATAATAACTTGAGCGTTGACTTTAAACACCTGAAAACACTCGAACATGCTTACTTAACACCTGAAGGAAGGTTTGACTACTTTAAAAGTGCTGCCTCTATATCGGAGGGAATTTATGCACATACCTATAATGGCAACTTATTAAACAAAACATATATACAGCCATTTATGTACAGTGTCTGACAGTGAAAAGGAAATGCTTCAAATACTCCAACACAACAAATAAAATGAACAATCATGCCTTATGTCACAGGCATAGAACACACACACTTTATCATAAACAACATGGACAGGTTTTTGTCTTTGGTGCATGGTCTGTGCGTGGGGACTTCCTTGTAACACAGCATGGGTCATGTGTGAACGTTGTTACCTCTCTGTGTGGTGAGTCCGGAGACATATTTTGTGCACTCGCAGGAGAATGCATGGCTTTGTGCTTCAGTTTATTTTTCACTGGGCTGTTCATTTCAAGTTTTTTGGAAGACAAGATTTTACTGAACCATTCTGTACAATGCTTAGGTTTGATTGCTCGCCCTGAGCGTGTTAAATTATGCTGTGATGTACCAGAACTGGCATCAGAGTCAACAGTCAAAGAGTCATCTGTATCCATTGATACAGTGTCTTCAGAACCTTCACTGACTGAAGAAGAGCTGCCTTTTGTTTTAAAACCTACTGCAGCCAATTCATCGTGAACAACCACTGTAGCACTATTAGATTCATCAACATTTTCATCCTCAATAAGAACAGGACCCCCACTATTTGACTCATCTATGTTGATATTCACTATTACAGATTTAAGGGTACCCTCACAACTAATTGTCATTTCATCTACGTCTTTACCTACACCCTCGATAATAGCATCTGCCAGATCTGGTACAATCTGGCTAAGGAGTGGAGTCATTTGTAAGGTTGCTTCGCATTCAATAGCAATACTGGTAGCATTCAGCTCCTGCTCCTGCAAAGGTAAGTCTTCAGAACACATCTTGGTAACATTGCTTATAGATGACTTTTTAAGATCATCATCCATCTTGGAAGTGTGTGACATACACAAATCTTGCAAGTAATCATGTGTTTGAGGAGTCTGTGACATGCTACACACATTTTGACTGTCGACACACATTTCAGGAGTCTTCAACACAGATAAGTTTTGAGAAAAATTACCTATACCTTCAGAAGTGTGTGACAAATTTCCCTCCATAGTGCTACAAGTACTATCATTATTGTTCTGGCTATGATTTACCATCAAGCTGGATTCACCTGAGTTGCATGTTTTAGAAATGCTAGATACAGCACATGTTACTTCAGAAGCATTAAAAACATTTTCCACTGGAGCTAAATTTGACGATGGGGAATTATTTTTTTCTTTTTGAAAACAAACATTTTCAGTTGTCAATCGTTTATCAGATCTTTCTTCTAATGATTTACTACCAAAACTGACATCAGTTACACTACTTGTAGACAAAGACTTCCTTTTTTTAAACTTGGGTTCCTTATTAAAACTCACATATTTATCAGATGGGGAACTCGAAACAGACACTTTGATTGCTGTGTCTACTTCCACATTTGAATGTGTGGTTTCATCTTTGTGAACACTTTCCATAGAAGAAAGAGGAGACACCTTCACTGAATGGAGTTCCGATGCAATGGGTTCCATTAATGCATTTTTATCTTGCTTAACACTTGCAATAGAGGAGGGATCAGACACTTTGACTAAAAGGAGTTTCGATGCCATGGGTCTATCACTTCCTAAGTTAAGCATTGTGTTTATCACTGAGTCACTATCAAGTAGAGACTCTTCTGTTTCTCCAAGTGCAGCACTTTCAGGATTGAGTGTCTTCAGGTTTATAATCTTTAAAGAATCAATACAGTTTGTTGATTCTGACACTCCTCCATTAGGTGTTGATAACTGTTGGCCAGTGGATACTACCTGCTGATTTCTATTCCTAGATACACGTAACTGAGTCAGCTTGTCCAGGGTTTGCTCATCGGTGCCAGTCATCACGGACTCTGCACCAAATACAATGATATCACTGCTGTTGTAATCTTCTGCACTGTGACTACAGTTACTAAATGACACCTGTCCAACAGATGATGAATCACAATTTTTCTCATGAGCAAGCAATGGTTTCTGCCTAGGTCTACTAAATTTTTTTTTACCATTTTCAGGTTCTTCGTTTTTCACCGACTCCACAGAACCAATATTCAGACCATCAATGTCTAGATTTTTAGTGGAAGTTTTGTTAGTCTTATTCACATTACTTACTTTTTTATCACAGCAATTAAGGACTGAAGATGTAGATTTTGATTCATGACCATTTAATGTAGATTGTCTTGTATCACTTTGCAAACGTTTTGAGTTAATATTATTTTTATTTTTGTCTTTTGCTGTGGTATTCGATTTTATCATCATTTTGTTTTGGGCTGGTCTGTAATGTTGTAATTGTGAAGCCTTCATTTTCCTTATTTTTGATTCTTCGGTCTGGACATAAGACAAAAATGAGTCTATGAATGAAGACGACCCAAAAGATTTGGACTGAGATTGTTGAACACCAGTTTCTGTTTTCATAGGTCTACCATTGCAATTCATATTTATTTGATGTCTCTTCACAGTAAGTTTAGGACACAGGGCCTTATTGTTATTCACTTGATATTTTGTAATGGGGACATGGGAATGTTTTGGTCCTAGTTCATTATCATCAGTTTGTGATCCACATGTTTTACTGATCTTTTGGGGTGACACATCACTGACAATTGCATTATCTTTTAACTGAATAATAATGCGTTTTCTATGAGTATGATCAGAATTAGGTGAAGTAAATTCCACTTTATAACATTTGTGACCATCAGATTTGTTTTTATTGCTGTGAACAGTGTCATGTTTTGAAGTGTTTACATCAGATAGTGATTTATTATTAACCTCTGTATTAGAAGTGTTTTCTTTTACTGAAGAGATTGTATGACTGGAGTTTGAATACTTCGAGGAACAGTATATTTCATCTTCATCTGAATCAGTACTTGTAGAATCTGAACTTGTGTCTGAATCATTTTGCAGTGCTGGATTTCTCACTGAAGCAGACATCTGGTCACGAACTGCACTAGCCAACTGTTTAACTTTTGGTTTACATTGCTTTGAAAATGACCATTCACAAACTGAATCATATTCTGACCATTCTTGTTTTATTTTTGTTTTGTAATCTTTCTTAATCTTTTTAGAATTGTAACCACTTCGAGAAATAACATACTTAGCCATTTTCTCCAACACATCACTGGTATGGACTGGAACATGCTGAATGAAAGACTGAAATGAATAACATGCTAAGCCACAATATTTGCACACAAACTGTTCTGAACCATAATAGTGTCTCTGGTAATATGAGGCTGTTTGCAGGTGATTTGTCACTATGTGTAGAACCAGATTGGTTTGCTGCATGAATTTTAGATCACACTCAACACAGTGGAACTTTTCACTTTCTTTATCAGACTTCTTGTTTTCATCCTCTTTCTTTACCCTTTTGTCACCTGATGTGCTTTCTGTATCTTTTTTACCAAACCGTCGGGCATGTGAAGTTCTGGACCTACCAACATTATTTTGCCTTTTTGCTGTATTTGATGGCTCTGATTTGATGATCTTATGTTGAGTGCTTCTTCCAGTTTGAACTTTTCTCACAATGATCTTTCCAACTTGCTTTGATTTGTTTGTGGTCTTATTGACACTTGCTTTGCATTTCTTTGGTCCCTCACTGCTTACACTAGTATCAGAATGATCTTCCCTGTAACAAAGACCTCTAAAGTTGACTCGTTTGACATTTCTTTTCACACGTCTTCTTCTGCTTGATGACCAGTTGTGTATGATGCCTGTCTTTGGTGTAAAGTCCTCATCAGAGGTGCAGTCTGTGACATCTGAACTACTTAACAGTCTCTTCCTTTTAAATGATTTTGTCTTATTTACACCTCCACTACTCTCTTCTTCCTCAAGTATATAATCTTCCTCCTCTTCCTCCTCCTCATCTGTAGTAAAGTCACCATTAACTAATCGTGACTGCCACTCTTTAGCTGCAGCAAGTTTTGCTGCTTTTATTGCTTCCTCATCTTGTTCACTCTCCAAGTTCGCTGCAGGTTTTGACATTTTGCCTACACAGAGTTTGTAAGTGTAATGTTCAGCGTTATCTAAGTTTCTTACAGAATGGTCATTAATAGAAGTATGCAAAGTCAAATAAGCATTGGGGTTTGATATAATTTCTTTAAACAATGGTCTGAGATACGGCAACTCATCATCAATTCTTATGCACTTAACAAGTGGACATTTTTCCATTTTGAATGAGTCTGGTAGTAAAACACGTGTTTTTGACAGATCTTGCTTTCTAGATTTCCGTGATAAACCATATTTGCTTTCATCAATTCTAACACAAGATACATACGGTGATAACCTGGAAATAACACAAGGGGCTGATTCCTTTGTCACAGATGAAGGACATGAATTAATCACATCATCTTTAAACACTTTTTTGTCTTTTGAATAATCCATTTTTTCTGCTAACACACTTGAGGAGTTTGTAATGGACAGATCATCTTTGAAAGAAACAGAACAATCATCCATTTGTTCTGCTGTTTGAAAGTCATCATGATTGACAGAATGTTCAAAAACCTCATTGTTTCTGAATCTGGTAATTATTTGTTTTTCCACAAAAGAGTCAGAATTGTCTTCATCTGGGTGGTATTTGACAGACATCAAGCCTGTTCTAAACATTCTTTCTGGAACATAACAAATTTCCATCATGTGTTTGTAGAGGTACCTGCGCTGTGTAAATGACTTGTTGCAGGTTGTACAGGAAAAGATCCTCTTCTTTTCAGTGTGTATTCTCATGTGAGCATTGCAGTTAGACCGATCAGCAAACATTCGCTCACAGTATGGACAGATGAAAGGTTTCTCTCCAGTGTGCGTATACATGTGGCTTTTAAGCAAGAATGGATTTCGGAAACGTTTTCCACAGTCACTACACACAGTCTGCTTCTTGTACTGAGTTTTACGAATTGGGTCATTTTTCCAGTGAGAAATCATGTGAGTGTGATAGGCTAGATGTGTGACAAATTCACCATTACATTCTTTACATCTTAATTTTCTCTCTGCATTCAATGACCGTTTTCTCACAAAATTAGACTCTGGTGACTTGACCCTCATCTCTTCCGACTGCTGAACCTGATGGTTTAAATTTGAATCAAATGTAAGAGAATTTCTAGTTGATGAACTCACACAAGGAAGCAATGAACCAACTGTCATTACATTTACAATTGGAGAATCAGTTGAAACACTGGTCATTCCAGCCTCATTCGTCTTCTGACTGAATGTTGTTACACTGTTTTTGTTTTCTTCAACTGGATGGTATAAATTTGTCACACACTGTTTAGGTGTCTGACTAGAAGTCATAGTAAAAATATTTGCATTGTGTACTTTTGGGCTGGAGACAATGCAAGACATATTGTTATTGGCAAGACTTGTAATGGAGGATGAAAATAACACATTAGGACTAATGTCTGAACCCATGGATAACAAGCATTTGTTGTTTGCACTAGATGAACTGGCTGAAGCAGCTGAAACATTTCCAACAACCACTTGCTGACTGTAAGCCACATACTTTTTGTTTTCAAGAACAGATTTAGATACATCATTTACCATATTGTTATTGACAGATTTAATACCTGAGCTGGCAGGAAAAACACTTGTATTGACCACATTCCTTAACAAAGCTGGAATCTTTCTAGTTCTTACATTTTCATTCGTGGACTGACCAGTCCTAGTCATAGACACATTGATTACTGAAGATGGAAATTCCTTTGTCATTACAACATTAAGAGATGAACAGTGACTTTGCCCTGGTGAACTACTAAGACTTTTAGCAGGACTAGAAGTAGTCTGGGCAGGTGGCATTCCAGTGTGTGGAACACTTGAACTTGTCAATGTCTGCACAGTTTTAGCTTCAGGTCGGATTGCCACTGGTCGGTGAATTACATGACTCTGCACTGCCTGATTAGCCTTAAGGTGAATACTTTGATTTGCAGTTGTCTGAGCAGCTATCTGGCATGTAGATTTGATAGCACTATCCTTTGACTGACTTTTAAATGAAAGATAAATAGTTTTATTTGCTGTTGTCTGAGCAGCTGTTTGAAAAGATTTGGTAGCACTATGCTTTGACTGGTTTGGTGATGGAAGAATAGTTTTAATTGTCCGAGAGGACTGGTTGATAGAACCTGAAGGACTAAGCTTTGTTGAAAAATAACACTGCTTCTGTTTGACGCTCACAAAGTCAGGGTTGTGTGTTTTATTCACTGCTGGCTCTTGCAGCACTGTGACTTGTCTAGCTACATAAGCAGACTGTTTTGGCTGAGCCAATTTCTGTAGTACACTGACTGTTCGCATTGTACTTGGTGAATTCTTGGTTTGTTGATTGCAGGATTGCTGCTTTGGTTGTACTCTCTTTTGAAATGGAATAAATGTGATCAGTGGATTATGCATCTTGTCCACCGCTACACGAGTCTTGCCTAAAAAAATAAAAAAAGAGAAAAAGTATATATTAAAAAGTGTTTATATGAACCATATAGTATCCATGGAAAACACAAATCTAGAAGTGATTATTTGACCTTTCATACATATTTATAATTTAGTTATCAAACTATTAGACATACATGTATTTATTTATCTCAAAGTTCAATGATATTACTTCTTTAAACCAAAATGAGTCAGTATATGTTCCACTTAGCTCTAGGTCATGTTGATTCTGAGATACATAATTATTCAACTTGTTACCTGTGAGATAAAAATTAAAAATCATCCCTGTCAAGCTTCATATATTCGATTTGATACCATTATGAAGCTTCGAATATTGTAGTATATGGACAATTGGAAAAAGAGGGCCAAACTATCTGGCCAACCCTTAACATTAATAAACAAAGTAAGAAAACAAAAAAACCTCACATTTTAAAATGAAATTCTTATAAATAACCTATTAACCAAATAATACTCTTATCATGTGTTTTTTAGTTTGTTGATCAGTTGTTTATTAGCCCAAATGTAGACATGTTGCTTACAGTACTACACGGCTAGTTGAATGGTAATGGGTTTTGATGAATATTGATGTTCACATTTACCTTATTTTGTGATCTAATTAAAAGCCTATAAATGATCACTTCCAACATATTATCTCATGTTAGTTCAACTGTACATATTAGCACTAGTGTTTTCTATTTAGGGGTCTGTATTATTTAAACTTCAACCATGTATAATCATGTCAATTACCATATGTACAGCAAATGCAGAGGATATTTATATTATCTTTCTAATTTCCTTTACTGAGTTGAATATTCCTTCATGAACTGCATCTGATATACTTGATTCAATATTCGATTCAATTGGAAAATTAAGATTCGCAGGGCCCTATTTTTTTATATACGTAAATCATATTAATCATGTGAATTTATGGTCTCAGATGTGGTATAGTAAAATGTTCACACAGCTGACAGCATTCTTTGTGAAAAAGATCAATACACCAATCCTTCCAGCCAAAAATAATAAATTTGTTTTGTTCAATATTTCAGTGCAAATTTGTAGACCATTGCTATAGCTAAAGCAGTTTACCTGGGTTTGTTGGAGCTAAATAATTAGATGTGGCTTGTTAGAGCATTTATAGTAAAGATTGCAGTTGGAGCAATTTTCCATTCCAACCAGTGATCCACAACTAGTTCAACAAAGAAACACTATGTGCTGTCCTGAGCATATAAATGTAGATGGGCATATAAATGACCCCTTGCTGCTTATCGGAAAGAGTAGTCTATGTGGCAGCAGTGGGTTTTCTCTAAATACTTGTCAGAATGACCATATGATTGACATCCAATAGTCGATAAGATAAAAATCAATGTGCTCTAGAGACATCATTAAATAAAACAAATTTTACTTTAGGCCCCCAGATGTTAGAGTAGGTAACAATAGAAAACAAAAATCTTAATTTTATTTCAATTTGACCACCTTATTGCAAAACGACACTCAACAATGCACAATATTTGTTTTTAAAATACCAAATATGAATTATTGTGCAAATCGTATCAAAAACTGTTATCCTCATTATTTTTTAATTAAGGATGTGGAATCCATTCTGTATATCTAAAAAGGAAAAACCACATGGTTAACAGGAATTGGTCCTGTAAGTCCCGAATTCTGGGTGGGGCTTTTGCTTACAGCCTGCATGTCAGAATACTCGCCATGTGTGTGATATTTGCCAAGATGGTGTATGATGGTCGTATTTACATGAAACGGTGCATTGCACTGTGGCATTAGCCCTTTATGCAGACCGTAACACTTAAATATACAAGTTTTGAGCTGCCATATTAAATCAGGATGTGCAGAAAGAAGGGTGGGAGTATATTACTTTTTAAAAATAGTGTCTCCAATATGACTTTTTTTACAATTATTAATTCCTAATGGAATGGAAAAAAAGTATCATCATCACTTTCTCTTTTCAAAATAAGACTGGCTATACAGATAATAACTGGGTTAAATGTTGGTCATATTTTAATATGACCAATAATCTACTGTGATGTTTACGTGATGATAATGCAGCTGGGCTGTCAGTACAGCTGTACCAGTGGCAACACTGGTTGTATTAAAGCTAGTTTTGAGATAACTTTTGAGGTAAATTTCATTTCATAGTCATTGTGCAGTCATTAATGAGCAGTCTTACAAAGTCTCATGAATGTGTGCAATGTATGAACATTTTGTGATATAAGCAAAATGTCAAAGATTTGGCAACATGATTTTCACCAACACATCAAATAACCCTATTCCATACCTGGCACACTTTGGAGGCTGACTCACTTGACTATGTGTCATAATTACAAATTGTTTGACATCCAATAAATTAATAAATTAATGTGCTCTAGTGGTGTCGTTAAACAAAACAAACAACAAGGGTTAATATGCCAGCCAGTTAATTTTGGTGTCCTCCCATTTTCCCTATGACCCAGTTTACCTACACCCAGTATGCCTACAGTATGAAATGGTGACATCCCCAATTAAAAGTGGAACACTCCACGTAAGGTCCCTGTATTAATAAAAAGAAATAATATAGTGAAATAATATGACAAATATTTTATTATAAAAACTATTTACTTTACAGAACAGAAAAAATTAAAATGAACTTACAGCAATACATCTTTACAAGCATATTTTTTTTAGCAAATATGACAAATATTTTATTATTGTGAGGTTGAAGGATCAGTTTCAACAAGGCCACAAAACTGCTTTACAGTTTTTAGACGCTATCAGCCATTTGCTAAAAATGCAGTTGTAAATATGACTTTGTACTGTGAACATTTTGAATAACATGTTTCCATAATAGCTGTGAGTTCATTTTAATTGTTTCTGTTCTGTAAAATAAATAGTTTTTATAATAAAATATTTGTCATATTTGTTAAAAATGCAATTGTAAAGATGACTATGAACTGTAAACATTTTGTGTAACGTATTTCCATAATAGCTATTCTGTTCAGTAAAGTAAATAATTTTATAATAAAATATTTGTCATATTATTTCAGTTATTTAAAAAAAAAATTTTTTTTATTAATACAGGGACCATTTGTGGAGTGTTCCACTTTTAACAGGGGATGCCACCTTTTTATATTGTAGGCAAAATGGGCTGTAGACAAATTAGGTGCAGGCAAACTGAGTTGTAGGCAAAATGTTTTTGTGAAGTATTTTCATGATTATATCAAAGGCTCAAGCAAACTGCTTGTAATGGCCAACTTCAAGGTTGATGTTAGAACAGAAGGAATCTTGCTGCAGCTGCCAAAAAACATGGCTCGTCTTTCAGCTAAGCATTCTTTATGTTCACTTTCCCAGACAGGATAGCATAAACCCAAGCCTTTGTTATACCAAATGTAAACTACTGTTCATGTAATGCTGTTGGAAATAGTAATTTATAAGGGAACAATATGGTCTCACAACATGCTTTAATGGTATCTTCAACACTAACAATCTGAAGACGGGGAAACACCAGCACTATTGTTGTGTATTTAGAGTGGCTGTTGAAATAAGATGGGTTGTGCAGTGTGTACTCTCCTTTTATGAATTTTTACTTTATAAGGAAATAAATTTAAAATCTATAAATACAATCTCGTAGAAAATCTTTTAAGGGTATAAAGGCTTAAAACTGGTCTCCCCACTCCCCCCCCCCCAAAAAAAGGCACCTTGTGCGACTATGTAAATACCTATTTTCCTAAAATGCAATACAACTATATATATATATATATATATATATATATATATACACACACATACACACATATATACATATACAGTGAAACCCCATCTAGTGACCACCGGTACTGAGACCACCCCACTATAAAGACTGATATTTTAAAAACCCGAATTTCTCTTATTACTGTTATAGTAAAACAACCCCGAAATTAAGACCACGCCGATTTTTCGGATTACGACCAATAACAGTCCCAATGGTCATTTTTAGTGTATTTTTACCCCACTTAAACGACTAAATTAAAATAGCAAGCCTCGCTTATTTTCCTTTCACACATGACTGAAATCACTGTAATGGTCAAAATAGCTGCTTTGTTTTTATCCAAAATTAACAGGGGTCATATAGGTACAATAAACCTCTTAGTTTTGTCTGCAGAAAAGGATTAAAATATGTTGATTTCAGGTACGCATTTGAAATTATTTTTAAAAAATTTTGCGGTACTTTCAGTTTCCGGAAAACATTGGAGCTGTTTAATATTAATGATGCGATTGGCTGTAGCTTATAGTTGTTATTAGTCAATTGATCTTTAAAAGCCGGTACACTTTGGTATTACAGGCCCATTGTAAGCAAAACACATTGTAATAGTGTGGGCGATGCCGAGACT
>JAULBS010104630.1:0-28877 GCA_032355785.1 Symmetromphalus regularis
TTAGGTTATCATTTTGATGTCTTAATTGATATGTGAAGGCGATGCATGCTAATCTGTTTAGCGCAGGCATGTCTCAGTCGGATTATTAGGCGATCCCATTCAATAGCCCGTACTAAAGGAACAACGATTAAAACAAGATTAATTGGACTCACCATCTGAAGTATTGGGGAGATATTTTAACAATTGGAAGTATGTACTGGAGACAATTAAGTTTTACAGCTTTGTTTTTTCACACCTGGCACTTCGCTAATTAAGCCGACACGGTACTTGAGTTAAGGCGCTTACCAGACATGAAGGCGCTTACTTGATGAGGTAAGGGAGCACGGGCTGTGCCGCCTTATCGCTCTGGGGAAACCTCTGACGCATACGTCTCATTTATAATCTTTGACCATGTATTTATCACCGTATCTTTACTGGCAGTTTTTTTCTTGGATTCTGTTTTGTAATACTCGCAAGTGTTTTACTATTTTACGGGTGCCATTTCTCATGAAAATGTGTGTGTGTGTCTCTAAATAGAAACAATATACGGTATCAAGCCTGGAAATAAGTGCTCGGTCATAGACATTGCCTAAAGATGGACATGGCCAAGATGTTCCAATTGAACCCACAAATATTTTTTACGTGGCCAAGATTTCCCGAATACCAGGATTTGTAGAATACGGTAGCCAGAAACCCGTGACTAGTGGTTTTTTGGAATTTCAAAAAAACCCACCCAGAATGACAAAAATTCAACGAAAAGCGTTTGACATAGTCGTTTGGATTTAAATAAAGTCCGACTATTATTAGCCTGGAACGAATCAAATAACTTACTCGAGTAATCTGCAAAAAAAATGCAGTCAATGATTTCTGTTTCTGACAAGATGTATTAATATCCCTAAGTGCCAAATGGCTTCCCTAGAGAGATTTTTTTCTTCTGGTCAAAACAAGCGCTCCAAATACTCATTTCGATAAATAAAGTCTGACTATTATTAGCCTGGAATATGTCAGATATGTCGCCACCTGATAGATCTATTGTTATTTTGTTTTTGAAAACGGTGACATTAATCTTACAGTGAATCAGGGTGCTGACATGTGTATTTTATATAATGGATTGTTTGAAAATCATACAGAATTAGGAAATTGATCCAATTGTCAAGTTTGAGTTTTATTTTTTCTTTGTAGTGTCAGGAGGTAGGGCTAGTGCATTTTTAAGTCAGGCTAGTGAATTTTGAAAATCACTGATCGCATGGCGAGCTAGAAGCCCTGCTAATACGTAATCAAAATAGGGTTCAATTGGAACATCTTGGCCATGTCCATCTTTAGGCATTCTAAATAGTTTTAGACTGTTTGATAGATTTGGGAAGTGGTCGCTATTATGTCCTATGGGTTTGGTTGCACAGCAGGCCTGCACGAATTCAAAATCTGCATTACTGGAAAATAGGTTATGATAAAATGATTTGCATAACCAGTTTTAAAAAATGGAAAAACAACTGAAAATCATTTTAATAAATGAAACCAGTGTATTGTCACTTTTGAAGTAAAGAGGAACTGTAATAAATATATATTTACACATACACATCAAATACCCATTCATTTTTTGCTTATTACACATGATTCTCAAAATGTTAATTTGTTGAATTTGGAAAACGCTCGCACAATTGATATTTGATCATTCTCCGTAATCAGCCGAAGATGTCCAACTAACTTTTATTAATGGAAGCATCACAATTTCTGATTGGCCACATTTTGAAGGCATTCCCTTTCACGACATCTAACAACCTATGAAAATATACCGGTATTATACACTTCCCAACATAAGTATTCTAACTAGACTGGTATTTGTAATTTCTGTTACATGTAATTATTATTATTATTTATACATGTCGGAAATCATTCCAGTTTTTTGTACTCCAAGAAAAGATAATATAAAAACTTTAAGTAAATTTAACATGAACAGTAAATCGGTTATGTGAAATAAATTTGCATAACTGATGCACGAACAAAAAACGATTGCAAAGATACTAATAGGAAACCAGTTGAAAATAATAAATAAAAAATAAATTTCCAATCTCTTACAAACATTAGTAGAGGCACTGATTTTCCGCGATAACGGAATTGCAGAAAAATGGAATTCCAGATTTTCTCCGAAAATATTACTAGTCTCCAAATAGCGCAATTTGTCAATTAAACAGATTTGCCAGCATCACTTTTGAAACAAAAAGATTGACGTCTATACATGTTACGTCAAATTAAGTTGGCACACAAACGATCAACAGTCGTTTGGTTCGTATGCTTCCGTCGATTTAACTGAGAAGACCGGTAGTTTTTTAAAATGCATTTTATGCTCAAATTCTCCGACAATTATGCGATTTGAAGATTTATTACATATTTTGGATCAGGATCGATTCATTTAAAATATTCATCAAAATTTGAAATGGAAAATCAGTGGCTCTATATTAGTCATTTGCATTTTGATACTTAATCCACTGTAGTGACGGCACACTATTGTGTTAACTGTTGATTATTTTTCACGAATCTACACTTGGGTGACCAATGAACATGAATGTTGTAACATGCAGAATGCACGTGCAGCAAGTGCTGAATGCTATGGCGAGAAAAGAGTTCTGTATCAGTCATGAATATGTTAATAAAGTATGTTGTCAATTTATCAGTGATAAATCTTTTTTCAGATACTATCTTCTAATTCACTCACACATCCATTACATAGTTCATTCACATTGTACAGACACACACGTCATGCCACATTATTACAATTTACAACAATCGCAAGAAATGTTTCAGTCGCCAAATTTAAAAAATGGTTGCTAATGTAACCAATTCAATCGCAATGTAGAGGGCTGAGGATAACTCATGTTACAGTTTTGACTTGCCCAACGCTACTTTCACTCCATGGGTGATCAGGCAACCATAAAGTGCACACCCTGCATGTCTAAAAAGAAAATGTTTTGTTTTCCTAATTTTTCTTTCTTTTTCAGTCAGGACAGTGTCCGCCTTGGAGTGAAAGAGAAACTTGATATGGTATTTGGTAAACTGTACAAGATCTGGGCAGATATTGGTATTTGCGAAAGCCAGATGGAGGAGCGAGCGGGTCTGGTGTGCCACCATCTGGACAATCTACTTGATGAGATGGTTGAGGAGGAGAACATTTTGCGTAATCAAATAAAACAGAATATCCAAGACCATGCAGCACAAGTGGATACGTTGTGTACAGAGTTGTATTTGCCACGCTTTAAGGTTCAGGACTATTTTATTATTTAAGTATGGCACTCTAAAATCATTAATGGATTCTTACTGTTAGCATTTTCTATATTTTTTACTTGTTTAATATCAAGTGGTTTCCCAAAACTGTAATGTCATATTTTGGATGTTTAAAGAAATGTGTTTAGGTTGTATATATCTGATGTACTGTTACTCACTGGAAATCAGTAATTATACAAGATTGTGAAACCAGGGATTTTTCACCATGGTCCTATGGTTGAAGGGATCAGGAAAAATAGCATGATTTTAGTCATAATTGGGAATGTTTTTTTACACCATTCAATTTATGTAACAAATATTATATTTATCAACTAATTTAGGAATTTATAGTCCAAAAATTGGGAATTTTCGGTGCCGTTTCCCTTTGGGAAGGGGTTCAATGTCCGGTACCGGATAAATCCTCGGATACAAACATTTTACTCTATTTTGTGATCTGTAATGAACCTTTGGCAATGTTAAACCATTTTTTTTTGTTTGATGTTGGATGGAATTGGCGAGTTTTATAACTACTCAACTGAGGTTGTTATGATATGATTTTGTGAAAGTCTGTTTTATAGTTACCATTCACAAACACTTGATTACAAATGCTTCTCCTTTTAAAGATAGTCTATTTCCCTTGTGTTATCTCACTTACACTGGTTTTTCAGCTTAAAGATGGTATATCAATGCTACAAAAAGAAAAAGACCTTCGTGCCAAACTAGATAGCTTAAAGGCTGAAAAGTCTGAGCGCTTGAGAATCTACAAGAGTCTGAAACATGAAGATCAGCTCTTGTGTGACATTCTCCAGATGACGCCATACTACATCCCAACAGGAACAGTGCCGTCAAAAGATCAGCTGAGTGAGTTGGAAAAGCACCTAGTCGTACGGAATGCCGAAAAGGTTTGAAGTACTTATTGTTGTGTTTGCTATGTTGATAACTCATATAAAAACAAAAGCAGTTGCACATGAAGTTTATTGTCGTGTTTGTTATGTTGATACCTGATGTAAAACAAAGCAGGTGCACATGTAGTTTATTGTTGTGTTTGTTATGTTGATAACTCATATAAAAACAAAGCAGTTGCACACGAAGTTTATTGTTGTGTTTGCTATGTTGATAACTCATATAAAAACAAAGCAGTTGCACATGAAGTTTATTGTTGTGTTTGCTATGTTGATAACTGATGTACAAACAAAGCAGTTGCACGTGAAGTTTATTGTTGTGTTTGTTATGTTGATAACTGATGTACAAACAAAGCAGTTGCACATGAAGTTTATTGTTGTGTTTGCTATGTTGATAACTGATGTAAAAACGAAGCAGCTGTACATGAGGAAATAACATTGTTATAAATGTACATGCTAACATGTAGATTTGTGTCCTTTTTGACATTATAGTTTGATATTTAGGGCTTGTTAGTGCCTTTTCGTGGATTCATGTTCATCTGCAGAGCATGTTATTATGAGGTTAAATGTAATACATTCCTCTCCTATGATGATAAGTAAGGGGTTTAGCTGTTCATCAATTCACCAAATATGAATTGAGATACAATTTTGTGAAATAGGTTCCCATAAGTTATACAAAGTGATTAAAATATATTCTCTGTACTATTACATATAAATTCGGAAATCTTTGACCGATTGCATCTTGTAGGTAACCAAACTGGGCTGATATTTACTGACTGCGTTTGCATTCCTTTAATATCAAAATTATTCGAAAAACCTCTATTTCTTTTCTTTCACAACTGTTGTCTTGCTACTTCTGTATATCAGAAAAACTAAAATTTATATTTAGCATCAGCAATTCCCATTTGTTCAGACATTATTAATTCAAAATGGCATTTACCCAGTTTCACACACACAAACTAATGAATAATATCTAATAATTGACAATGCTGTTTTAACGGTAAGTCTTCTAGTGGTTGATATAAAATAATTCCTTTTTAGTTTTAAATAAAATAATGTGACTGGCCAAACAAACACATATTCCCAGGAATTTTATGTCTAATTGCGGTCTAAATATTGATTACGAATGAAACTTACATGCATTTGTTATTCTAGATCTCGTTTTCATATCACGCAAGACATTTTAACTGAACCATGGTATAGGGAATTCCGTGTCGAGTCGATCGATTTTGTTCACATTTAAAAATGTCCAAATTCAAGATCGGAACTCCTCGTGGGGCAAAATAAATTGGTACAAAACGTTTTAGATTTATTTGTCCATGAGCATAATTCATTATTATTTTTAAAAAGTGAGATGCTGTGGTTATGTAAGCAGTTGAATGACATATTTCTCTGTACAAATCAAATCTTTATATTTAAAATTAATTCTTTGTTTGGAAATTAATTAGGTCAAGGGTCCATGGGAGTATGTGTTTAAGTTGACAGTTTCAGAACATGGTTGAACATAAAGACATTGTTATTACAGTGACACATTGTTCTCAAAGGGCAATTTTATAGAATATGGGTGAGGAGTGGGTGGAGTTGGGTTTGTATACATTCAACACAAACTGATGTACATTATCTAGGTGCTTGAATAAATTAATATGTTGGGAATGCCAAAATAAAGTAACACTGGTATGTATTAATTTTCATGTTTGTTTTTTTCCAGCATAATCGGCAGACAAAATTCATGACAACAAAGAAAAAGATCATTGAACTATTTAACGAAATGGATTGCAACCCAGATAGTTCTTTTGAAAGAGATATTATATGTGAAGATGATGAGTCGTTTGTGTTATCAGCAGAAAACATGATAGCTTTGAAGAATTTATATGAAGAGGTTGGACATTTAAAACAGTACTGCCCTCACAATTTCCTGTTAAAAATGACATAAAATTGATTGGTTTTACTAATGCAGTGAAACAATTTTTTTTTTAGGTCTTATCGAAGAGCTTTAGTCTAGTCTAACATAGCATATATAAATGCAGGCATAAGTGTTTTACATTTGTTGAGGAAACATCAATTGTGAGTGCTATTCCATTGAAATTACTGAAAACTATCAAGAATTTTAAATTTTGAAAATGTTAACTTGATTTATGTGCATGCTGTTTTTAAGTTCTTCAGACAGTCATTTACAAAATCAAATAGTATACTGAACAGCAAAAGAAACGTAAAGTAATTTGCAATGTATGATTAAATAAAAGTTAATCATATTTTGAAGTTTGCAGTTTTCCTTACTGGATGCATGTGCAAAGTGTGCACTGCATGAGTTTTATGGTGAATGAATGTTTCGTCTCATTTGATGGGTGCCCCGAAAATCGGACATTGTTGATGCAAGAAAAATGATGTGGTTTGCCGCAGTGCCCATCACATACATTCCATGTTGTATATGTTTCCTTCCAACCTACCTTGGTCACGTTGGTGCCCTTATTTTCTTACTAAACTGAAGGCAACATTTGCTATGCCCTCTAGAAATTAAAATTCGACCCCTGCATTTCTTTTGCTGTTCAGTATATATATATATACAATCTCTGATAAACAATTCAGTCTGTAGTGTAGTATGCGTAATTACAAAAATAGTTGAAACAAAGTTTAAACTATTTACAATTTGTTTAAAAAATTATATTGTTTTTTAGCACAAGTGTGTGCTTTTTTCAGTTTGAAAACAAGAATGATAGTTTAAAACAGGCACTATGATCTAAGGGCTAGTTCACAATTATCAACATTTTCCATTTCATTCAAACCATATGGTTGGATGGATGGGAGTCCTCATCAGCATAAAAAATTTAATAACAGGTTTATGCTATTTTCAGTTGGAGAATAAGAATGATAATTTAAATCAAGCCACTATAACACTGTGGTCAGATCTGGTTGCTCTCTGGAACAGATTGGAAGTTCCAGATGAATTTCAAGAAGACTTCAAGAAGGACAAGGATGGTCACAAACCGGCTGTCTTTGAGGCACTGCGAGCTGAGATTGCCAGGTGTGAACAGCTGAAGTTTGAAAACATCCAACGCTTTGTCGAGGGCATCAGACAAGAACTGACAGACTGGTGGAAGAAGTGCTTCTACAGCACAGAGCAACGTCAATTATTCAAATTCATGCATGAAGGTATGTACATGGTGAAAAGAAAGGATTGGTTAACCTTTTGAGTTCTGAATTATCTTTAAAGTTATTTCCCCCAATACTGGAATAATTCTGAGAGGTATCTCAACTTAACAAAACAAAAAATATAAAGGTCTGAACAAATTAATAAAATTGCCTGCAGTATACAGAAGGTTAAAGTCGATTACTTTGTTTTTATGATATCATTGCAAAATTGCTTGGTAAAAAGTGTTCATATTTACGTAATGTGGCTAGTTAATTATGCCAGTTGTACATTTTGTTTTATTCTGGAAAAATAACAAAATTGTTTAAAGCATTACATTAAATATTCTTAGAGGGAACAAGCAATAGCATTTTAATTTTTTTTTTTTCAGAAACCTTCACTGAGGAACTTCTGAAAGTACATGAGAATGAACTAGAAGAAGTGAAAACTTATTACAACACATATAAACAATTATTTGAGAAATTAGAAAACCGGGAAAGTTTATTCCAGGAAATGCTTGAATTTGAGGTATTTATTATGAGTTGAACTAGTACTGTTTTAAATCTTCTTGTATTTGATGAGTACAGTAAAGGCACTGATTTTCCCCTTTACCATTTCAGAATTTAAGAAATTCATTTTTTTTCCGTTTCAGTAAATTTTATAAGTTCATTTTGTGTTCCATTGAAATATTTTCCATTAAACACACACACACACACACACACACACACACTAAGAAGGAAAGAAAAAAAGTGAATTGAAACTTGTTTAATATGTAATTACATCCAAGTTCAGTAATTCTCGTTTTTATTTTTTGCGAAAATCTCAATAATTAGAATCAATCACAAAAAACTTACCCAAAATATGTAATAAATCTTTAACATGCATAACTGTTGGAGAATTTGAGAATCCAGAAAATTATATGAATTTTACCTTAACTAAAGTTTTCCATAAGCAATGGCTTTTGCTTGTACAACCTATTTTGTTTTAGTTTTTAATTGAAGTGTTCTGTTTTAGATGAAACGTCTAATTTTGTGAAATTCTTTCTTCAGATGTGTTTTTACAGAATGGTTTATGGGCATAAATGCTTAAACGTAACCCTTAGGTCAAAGATCACTATTAGAATTGTAAGTTAATTGCCTAGTATGTTTTGCAAATTAATCATTATTAATGAGTGTCTAAAGTCATATACACCTATGTAAAACTGTTCATTTTATATCTTTATAACATTGTTATTTCAGAGGAAAACAATGGATCCCAACCGGTATAAAAACAGACGTCATAATTATTTATTACAAGATGAAAAGACTAGGAAGAAAATGATGAAAGAACTTCCCAGGGTATTTATTTATTTATTTGTAGTTTTTGTCCTTGATGAAATAACAAGGCTCAAAAAATACGCTTGTCAATTTGCCTAATGCGAGTAAAAAATACTGTTTGGCGAGGAAATAAAATTATGCAGTTTCAAACTGGCGAATGAAAAAATCAGAAATCGTCAGGTTCATTCACCAATGTGTTAGCAATATTAAGGCCTACTAACTCTTTATAGTTAGAAATCCTGCATGCTTTATTTTCGTTTGCATCAGAAAATGAACACTGAAATCATGTGGTGCCCACAAATGTCGCAATTTCTCTGACAAATGTCACAAGACCGACTCCAATATAGTGTCTCTTGTCGAGAGGGATCGCAGGATCAATCTCCACTATCTCCCGGTTTAAAATGTTTCATTATTAGCACCAACTTAGTGGTCTGAATTTTCGCTATCAAATCGATATTATACTTTAAAATTGCAATGTTAAATAGAATCACTCGCATACGATGTTCATTACGATGACATATTTGTGTATGTAACAAATAGTAGTAGTAGTAGTAGTAATAATAATAATAATAACACATCAAATTCATACTAAAAACTGACACACAATCACAGACGATTTCAGTTCGTCCGTATCGGCAAACCCTTTTATACAAAACACGGTCAGACACTGCAGTTTACGTAAAATAAAAATATATATTATATTATAATAACAGTTACAATAATTAATAAAACTCGTGGAATATTGGAATCCTGGATAGGACCACCGGCAAAACCCCCCCGATTCAAGACATTCTGCGTTGGATCGTGTTTGGTATGAACCACGTTTCATGAAGTTATCTTCAATGGTGCTCGGAAAACACTATTAAAAGACGGATGCACACATGGATGGATGGTTCATATTCTTCCAAATAGCATTGCGGTGGTCTTGATGATCATTGTTGGAATCCATCTTTCCTATCTTTCTCGAACGTTTTTTACCCGAACAAACTGTCCTTCCTTGAATTGTCGAAATTTGACATGACTTTCATCATGGTGTTTCACTTGTAACTCTTGTTTAGAATGTACTGCCTTCTCTATGTCTGGTTTAAGCAAACTAAAACGAGTACGAAGTTATCTCTTGAGAACAAGTTCTGCAGGGTTAAAGGCGTGCGCTTGCACGCCACTGCGCCCATTGATTTCGACCAATACCATTGAGTTCGGTAATTCTCAGTTTTTGCGAAAATATCCAAATATAATTGGAATCTATCACATACAAAATTTTCATAGTTTTTAATTATCATTAATATTATAAATAAATCGACCCAAAATATGTAATAAATCTTCAACTCGCGTAATTGTCGGAGAATTAGAGCAAAAGAAATATTTTTAAAAAGTTGGGTTTTTTCCATTAAATTGACTGGTGGTCGTCTCTGCGGTAAAATTAATTTGGTGTAACTCGTACAGATATCAGTAGTCAGGTATCGACTATTTTTGTTTCCAAAATGCGGATGGAAAATCGATTTAATTAATAAACTGCTATTTGGAGACACGTAATTGTGTTGTCGGAGAAAATAGGGAATTCCGTTTCAGATAGGTTTTTCCACGATTTCGTTATCATCAAAAATCAGTGCCTCTAGTATACCAAATATGAAAACTGTACATGCCACCACTACCTCCCCGACGATGATGACATGAACAAACACCCTCACAGAAATTATGATTTAGAACTGATACACATTGCTTATTATTGACTCTCTGGCCAAATGTATCCATGATTTTGAATCATTCAAATGATTTTAAGGAAAAAGCTCCCTTGAACTTTACTTGGGGAGTGATTTATAGCTCTCCTCTACTTTTCAAATGTGAAACCCTGCAATGTGTGGTGTTAATCGATAGATCAACAAGAAATTATCCAGTCAAAGCTGTAAACTAATGCTCCAATCTCGATTTGCAGCTTGTAACACTTGTTTGATAAGTACTTGTTTCACAATTTCAACTGAATGTTCCGCTGCTCCATTTGAAGCAGGGTGATATGGTGGTGTATGAATGTGTCGAATAACATTTTTACGCACAAAATCTTCAAACTCCACACTGGTGAACTGTGGAGCGTTATCTGATATCAGATCTTCAGGGATGCCATAGGATGCAAACAATGTTCGCAAGGTTCCAATGGTTGCTGTGGATGTCGTGTTCATCTGGAATACCTCCAACCATTTCGAGTGGCTGTTGATAACTATCAAATAGTCCTGTTTTTGGTATCCAGCATAGTCTATATCTCTGCCATATGCATTTTGGCCAATTACATGGTCGCAAAGGTGCTAATGGTGGCGTTTTTTGCACTGATAAACATACTGAACAACTCCGAACTTCTGTTTCAAAATCCTGATCCAGTCCAGGCCACTACAGATAGCTCCTTGCTAACGTTTTCATACAGCACATACCCGGATGTATTTCATACACGTCATCCAATAGTTGCTATCGATAGCTGTGTTTTCAATCTACATCCAGTTTGTTAAAAGGTCTCAAACCACAGTTATTCTTTAGTAAATTGGAGTGTCGATATACTACACAGTAGTCTAAATGTTAATAATCACATTTACAAAGGATGCTATTTTATGTCCACTTTACTGTGTGTCATGTATTTTGATGTAAAATATAATGATTCTTCTTTAGGTTGAAGAAGAAGTTAAAGAAGCTGTAACAAAATGGGAAAAAGATCACCAAAAAACCTTTCTTGTGGAAGGAGTGTCTTTTCAAGAGTATGTTAACAAACAGTGGTCTTCATATCAGGAGGAGAAGATTCGGGAGAAGGAACAAAGGGTAAGCAGATTTGCTTTCCGGTAGAATAAGGCATTTCAGCTAAAGTATGTTAATACGTACCTAACTACACCCATTGATTTCCCATGTTATTTATTATACTTGTTTATAGTGCTCAAGAATGATACATATGAGTGCGACACATTCATGGTGTATATTCTTGCAGCAAAAAAATGTATTTCTGTTTATGTATATAATAATTTGATGTGGACTAGATCATTACTAATACCTGAAATGTCTTAAGATCTAAACTGATATTGCTCAATTATATTAGGTACTACCAAGCAAAATTTATATATCAAATGAACAACTACACAGTCATTTGATAGACACTTGTAACACAAATAACCATGGAAAATTTCAAGGCTCTATCTTATTTACTTTTTGAGATACACTATTTAAAACGTTGATAATTCGGAGCATTTTTCATTAAAAATGACCATTTTGAATAAATTGCAATGCTTGGAATTTTGTATGTATCTCTGTAAGTAGATATACTGTTATTAGTGTAGTAATAGTTGTTTTTATCTGTATGTATTTAATTTAATTTTATCATGTCTTTGTAATTTAATGTATTTCCTGTAATTATTTTTTTCTATAATTATATATATTTAGGTTACTGAACAAATGATGTTGCCACTTTAATAGGGACATTTTAAATGATTTTTAATCTTGTATTTTAAATAAGGCACACTGTCACCTAGCTTTAAACTAGACATGTGATGAAACACAATGCAAAGCTATAAAATAAAATAAACTGACGAAAAAACAATATTACTAGCGAAAAACGTAGTGCTCTGACAAACTGGAAGCCTGATTTTCTGCCCGTGATGGTGCAATAATTTACTCATCGAGCTTTGGCAAATGTTGCAAAATAGTCATTGAAAACAGTAAAGTTAATCACAAATAGTCAACATCTTTTTTTATAAACCGCTAAAGAATAAATTAAAAGCAGAAAAACAACAATTAATCGAAAAGGGACTGACTTATGTATTTTGCGTCGATGCAAGTCAAGCCGCCCATCATCGAATAGGTGCATTGCTCCCGAAGGTTTTAAGAGGGGTGCCCCTCTTTAGTGTGAAAGTGCATCTTGTTGCTTAATTGTATAACATGATAATTATATGGTTCAAAAGAGGAAATGTCTTTCTTCACCTAAATTGTTAAAGTGCTATGACCCGAGACTCGCACATAGCAAGAGAGTAAACTTCAGTCATTTTTTCAACACCACGTTTTGTCCTCTCTATACCGGAACTGAGAAATGAAATTTATACCAATCAAAAGCGGTGTCTCTCATCTCTTTAGTGACATATTTTCTATATTTATACACAACTTCAATGAGACGCGCCACTGCGAGTAATGGGGCAACCACAGTTTGAGTGATCGAGCAGAGTGTGACGTCACATCGCTCTGAGCAGAAAATGCATTTTGATGACAATTTTTTTTATCAAAAGCCATAAAATCATCTTTCAGACAACAAACAAACAAATGACTCATATTAAATGAGCAAAGAAAATGGAAGTAGAAAATGGTTAAATTTGGCTGAAATAGGAAATTGTCGTTAGTTTTAATCGGTGTTTGGTAGTACCTAATTATATTTAATGTTTTTTTTAAATTCATTAGGCTTCAAAATAAGTAAAAAATGGTTATTCAGTTTACCATGACATTACCTCATGCTGGTAAATTCGAGAAGGGAAAAATTATTCTCTTTAGAATTCTCAAGCGAACAGTCATTTGTTATCTGTTGTGTTTTATTCAAACATAAAAGTAAGATACACATAAAATGATTAATACATACTAATGAATAGCATAAATAAAAGGCCATGTTTATCTGTTACCAACTTGTTTTGTAGCAAAAAGCCAAGGCACGGTTAATGCAAGAAGAGATGATATATGGCAGTAGACCAACAACACCTGGCAAGAGAGCTCTGTGTGTCACACCAACTAAAACGCCAAACAAATTTCGAAAGGTGAGTACAATTAATTACAGAGTGACATGGGAGGAGATTGACACATATAAAAAAATCAACACAGCCTGGAGAGCACTTCAAGGGATAGGACTCTGAGCATTTGTTTACTTGTGCTTATAAATACAAGTAAACCAGAAAGTTACTTGACTGTGTGGAAATTTTATCTAAACTAAAACTTTACATAAATAATCATTTCCAATTATGTGTCTCAATACATTTGAAAGTAAAATTTCATAAAGCTGGCTGTGTATCCCTTCTAGGTTTTATAGATAATATTTGGATATCATAAGTAACCCTTGTTTAATATGAATGCCCATGTGCTCCAAAGCAAGTTTTTGTAAAAAAAATTCTTTTGGTACCTGGCAAAATAAATACTGTAGAGAAATAGTGACCACAGCAATTTTATACTTATTATTTTTAATAATAAGAAAAAAAATACACCTTGAAAAAAAATATATTATGCAGTGCTCCAGAGAATGAAAATCTTCACAGCAATCTCCATAGTATTGTCGATTGCCAAAGAGCTTTTTCAGGGCTGTTCAGTTTCATCATTTGTTTATATATTACAGTGCATGTTATAATAACTTTTAAAAGTCTAATGCCGAATGATGCATACACAATTTTCTTGTTAATATTATAGGAGTGAGAATCTGTGTACTAGCTAATAATTAATTAATGAAGTGTACCTCTTTAAACATGTTTCTTATTCTTATTATGTATTCAGTAGACTGTAAGATTTAATTAAAGAATTGGATGCCTTGTTTACTACAGTCATTTTGTTGACAGTATGCTACATCAGATTATGATTCTCAAGTGTCGGTGAAAGTTCGTATCAACTACAGCATGAAGGTATCCATATGATAAGTGTGCAATACAACTAATAGATTCACATGTCACACTTTGTTTTGTTGTTAGGAACTCACCAGACAAGAAGTGTAATAGAGAATATATCTTTTACATGGTTCATAATAACCAGAAATATTAAAATGAAAATTTTGTATCCACTCTAGAGAAGTTGGCATCGTTTTGCAAAATTAACAGTCAGTGAAAACGTAATGGTGTTTGAAAATTTCAATTTTTTGTGTATGTTTACATACATGAAAAGAGTAATGTTTTGAGTTGTACTCTTTTCAACTCTTAAATGTTTACTCTCAGAAAACATTTAATACTGTTAGTGCACATTGCATAGTCATATGTATGATCTCACTGACATACAAATGCCTCACCCTCACTGTCACATCATGAAAAAAGATTGTGCCAGCTTATATAGTAAATTGGGAAAATTTCTATTTTCAATTAATCTCACAAAACTATATTTCAAATTGAATTTTTATTTAGAAAAAAACACCTTGTGTTGCTATATTCAGTGGTATCCCACATCACTTCTATCTGGTGAGTGACTGAATTGTTTGGTCACTGTTCTCACACTTAACCATGTTAACATAATGTTTTTGCATGTTGTCGCAGTTGAATGAAACAAAAACACCGGGTTCCGTAAGCCGTATTCATCACAGCAGCATTTTTGCATCACCGTTTGGTCGAGCCCCTCTGTCTTCAAGCAAGGTAACATCTACAGTATTTTGTAAATGCTTAGCGCTGTGTAAACAGTTCTTAATCAGCACATAACATTATTTACATCAAGATAATGGCAATACAGAAACAGAGCCTTTTTTATATAATATTATTACAGTTTCTTAGGGGTAGAAATTAAGAACTATTTTCAGTCACCTGACGGGTTAGTAGACCCCAAAAAAATCACTTGTCTCCCATTACTGACTGTAACCATATGAACAGCAAATTTGAAGTCCATTCTGCAAAGAGAAATCTTTGCTGGGACGCTCTTTAAGGAATAATAATATAGGCTATATTTTGTAATGAGTAATAGGCATCCATAATGCAATGGAATTTTAAATCGGAAATTTCTTCCCAAAGGACTAGCATAATTTAAATCATATTCATTCCAAGTGACTTCTACTAGCCTCGGGAAAGGGTGCGAGTTTTAATTTCTGTCCCTGTTACAAGTCCACCCTATGGAGCACAGCCAAACTTGCATTGCGCAGTCAATCATGCATGGCTGTCAGTTAAACAAACATGAAGCCTGACACTGCCTATGTAACATAATAAAGCAGGCCCTAGGATTCATATTTCACGGGAAACACTTTCAGTTCCGTGCATTTAGATCATGGGAACCCATCGGAAACTGTTCTTCAGTATGCGAAAATAATGATAATTTCTGTTAGTGATTTTGCCGACACTGTACGGACACGTTACTGGTCACTTTATTGTCATAAACAAGCAAATATTGATATAATAATCAATAATAGAAAATGCTGTTAAATACTTTAATAATAAAACATTAGATTATTATATAAAATGTGTTTTACACAATATAATGACATAAGAAGTTTTCGTTCACCTCGGAAAGCTTTTGTTTAATATAGGCTAGGTCACATGGTCCAGTTTATTTCTGGAACATGGGGATGCGATTAGAAAATTTACACGTGTTTCACTGTTCTTCGAGTATTATTCAAATATCATTAACGTTAATGATAATAAATTGTATACAAATATTATTTCAAATGCATGTAGTCAGCAGATTATAAGTTTTTGTGCTATATCTGGTAAAAAAAAAAAACTTTATCCCAAACCCCACTGTTAGAAATGGAACGCTTGGAGCAAGTTGTCGCTTTCTACCTAATTTCAGTATTCACAGGTGTTTGGTTTGGAATAAACATGAAAAAGATTCTTTCCTTCTATTAATTTATATTTTATTGACTGTCTACAATGAGTAAGACAAAAAACATAATTAAAGAAGAATAGTGGGGAAACAAAAGATAAATAATTATGCTTCTGTTCAAGCACCAGAAAACGGCCATTTTGATTTTAGATCATGCTTATAAGACGGGTTTGGTTTTTAAGGCTGGTTCTGGGGGGAAAAACCACTGCCTTATAGCCGAATAAATACCTTACAATCTATACTGCTAACAAAAGATAGGTATCTTAACCAGCAATAAAGAATACTGCTAACAAAAAATAAACAATATTCTATGCACAGACATTACTTTTTTTCCACTTTTAAGTGGAATTCTGCTTTTCACATCACGAAAATTCAATTTTCTGAATGTGGACTCCATTTTTTCTAGAACGATCGAAAACCAGGGTTGTTGTTCGGGTCACTTAGAAATGGATAATTCCTGTTGCTACGAATGATCTGATTGGTCAGATACTTCATATTGTCCAATGAGAAGTTCTTTTACACTTCTCATACCCAGATCCGGTTTCAACTCAAGCATAGCTTCTCGTGTAGTTGCCAGGGAATTGAATACAAAATCATTAGATAAAGGCTTTAAAAATGTTTGGAAGTGGCACTCCGTAAGGGCACTCCGCTACAAGGGGTGGCAGGTTTGCATTGCGAACCTGATTTTTATTACTGAACAAGTTTTCAGCTTTTTATTTCTTTCACCTAAAATCATGTATGTATGCAAGAACTCTGAACATTAATAATAATTTAAGGATGAAATTTGTTGTTTAAACGGGAATCTTTTTGGTCTAATTGTTATTGTTATAAATGTATTAAACTAACCTCTCTTGATTGGTCATTTATTTAGTTCTGTGGGAGTTGGGCTGTGTTTTGTTGGGTTTTTTTTAGTGGGATGGTTGGAGGGCACGCCCACACCCCTTTATTTATCAGCCAGCGATAACACTGAATACCATTTTCTTAACCCCACAGCTCTTAAAAGCTGTTAAACAACACATTGTTGATTTAGCAGCTATTTGTCGGGAGCAGTTTGTTCAGTATTACATCATGAATCACTATGCAGATTACAGAGATTGTAACAAAATATTAAAATATAAATTGATAATTATATCAATAGCCATTTCAAAATAAATATTGTGGGTACACAGTATATTTTTTTAAAGTTTTTTTGGTAATAAACTGTCATGTAATTTTTATGTGTACTTCAATTAAATTGTATGAATTTGTGATAAGGCCTAGCAAAATAAATAAATTCTTTTTAATTATCACCCCCTCCAAAAACAAAATAAAAGGGTGGGGCTAAAACTCGGTTAACAACATTAATACTAGCATAAATCTTAGCAAATAGTCAAATACAATATAGTTACCACTTTATTCAGGATGTGTATTGGTTAGGGCGGGTTGCTTAACAATAATATGTATGCTTTTTGTCAATTTTGAATATCCATTTTTCATGTTTATGAATAAGTATGACTAAATGAAGAGATTTTTATTTTACTTGATTATCGCAGGTACCAAACAAGTCATTGAGGAGGCGATCAAAACGTCTGGCTCGACAGGTGTTATCAGAATGTAAGACTAACAACGCAAAACACCCGAATAACACAATATTCAGCCAGACCACGGTAAGCAGCAACGAGGGCAGTAGCATCAACATGAGCCTAGCGTCCACCGGGTCATATCAAGACTTTGCTGTGTGTATCATTCACATTTTGTTTTTCTCTTCCTAGTTTTTTAAAATTATTAACATCACACCAACTGGCATGTGTTGTAATATTCACCGATTGCCCTAATTAACACCTGCCTGCAGCCTATTCCCAAAACTCATTTTCTGTGCTCTTTTGGAATGAATAATCAGGGTGAAAGCATAGCCTATGTGGCAGTGGGTTTCCTCTAAATAGATATGTCAGAATGACCATATGATTGACGTCCAATAGTCGATGATAAGATTAAAATCAATGTGCTCTAGTGGTATCGTTAATTAAAACAACCTTTGCTTTTGAGTAATCGGGGTAATCTGACACTTTCCAGATTAGACCAAGAGTGAAATGTTGAGACACCACATTAACATTTACTGTCGTGCCTCATAAAATCTGTTTCATTTCAAATGATACAAGATTATCAGGTGGTCTAATAGAAATTCTGGTTGGCTAATAAAATTTATTTAGTTCTGGTCCGACGTGCTAGTGAAAATTTTCCTTTTTCTGCAGCCCTGCATTTGACTGATAGATAAAAAAAATTTTTTTTAAATTGTTATTAGTTTGGTTCTGTGGGGGTTTTTGGAGGCTTTTTAAAAAAAAAAGATTCTTTTAATTTGTAGATAGTTTTGAGAGTCTTAAAACTGAACCAGAGTATCCTTGTGTGCTCGATTTGTTTGACTTTGTGTGAGCCAAACACATTTCTATAGTAAGTGAAAAACTGCATATCTGTATTTCAGTAATCATCTTTCAATAAACTAACTGTCAAAAGGTTGGTCAGATGTGACTCACTGTTTTGATTTGTCTGCTTTTAAAAGGTTACTGTATGAAGACATTGTTTTGTAGATATTATCATACCAGACACAGAGACCGTGTTTTAAATTTAATATTTGTAGTAGATAAATTTTCAAAGAAACAATACAAAAACTATGCATGATAATTACATAATTAATGTTATTACATCAATAATGAAAACCCCATTTTTGCACCTAGGTCTACTGTTTTGTTTCTGCACAATAAGTTGAGAGAGAATAATTTTTTCTAAGCTTTTTTATTTCTACATTAAGTAAGAATATTTGTTTAACAACAATAGGAAATTCAGCATATATTCAATAGAAATTTGACCAGTAAAAGAATGGATCATTTTATCCAGATAAATCTCTTAAAATTAAAGACAATATAGCGGGATATATTTTTCAGCTGTCAATCTCTTTTTACTTAAAAATTTATAATTTGTTTAATGGGACACCATTTGAAAATCTGAGATAACCAGTAGTTTTACATTGGTAACCAATAGTTTGATTATGTTAATCCTAACGGTTAGCTGCATTATATTCAAAAATATTTTTAACTTTGCCTAAATAAAGTTCAAAATGTAATGGTTTGTCACATAAGCGATTGGAAGTTCACATGGATTAAAAGTTCTGTCACCAACATAAGTATGAAATTAATTTTTGTGTGAAATAATGTGACATGTTTTAGAATATTAGTGTTGGCATATTCAGTGTATTTCTGATCACACTAGTTGTAGAGGCTAAACAGTGGCTTTAATATATCTACTGTAAAATACTTTATTTTCGAGGGGTGTAATTTTCGCGCTCAAGATAAATTATCATGTTCGCGGAATTAAATTTTCGCACATCCTTGACCAAACAAAAACTTTTTTTCATGTACCCTATATAAATTACATTTTAATAAATTGCTGGCCAATTCATATTTATAAAAATCGAACCAGTTATTTTGGTGAACATGTGAAAACGCAAATGGCATACACCATTCGATAGTGTCGTCCATTATGTCACATGGGCGGTGTAAATATAATTTGGCACTCGTGAAATATTCCGGAAAGAAAGGAACAAACGTTTAACATTGTTTTAAAATTATTGTTCATGTTATAGAACAGCGAAATATCAGTTTAATTAGTTCGGTATATTTAATCCTTACCCGTCCTTCCAGCCACTCATTCTGCATGTACAGAGGAACTAAAATTTCAGCGGTCACAGTAATTAGTAATCACCGGTTTCAGATACAAAAATAAACAAAGATAGCACAAAAATAAACAAAGATAGCAGCCAGAGCACATGTTTACGATTCAACTTAAAATAAAACAAGTAATTTAGTTTAAAAAAATTATCAAACATAAATTATAACAAACTCAACATTAAACAAGAACATAAAATTGCATGATGTGATGGGGTATTTATTTTTTTTCATATTTTATTGGTATCTATGCTTTGATTGATCGTATCAAAAACTTGAAAAAGTTGGAAGTCTGACCACAAGTTTAGTCAGGTTTTATTTTTCACAGGTTCTTAATTTTGCGCTAAATACGTTTGCGTGAAAATTAAGTCCCTGTGAAAATAAAGTATTTTATAGAATATGATATAAATTATAATCTTTTTGATTTGGGCTTTTTTAAATTGTGAAAGAAGAAAAAAACTGGTGAATGATGGTGAATTTTGTAGTTGTAGAACTATAAAATCCTAAAGTGTTTGTCTAGATTAAAAGTGCATGCTCTTTATTGTAGAATTTGTCTTACATATAATAAATTTATATCTGCCAAGACAAATTGTTGACAATTCTGTTGTATTATTTGTTACTTTAACAATTATCTTTTCTTTGCACTTTTTTTTTGTTTGTTTTTTATGTGGTTGTAAATATTTTGTAGTTTTAATCTTTTAGGATCTGGCTAATAAACACAATATTAAATAGTGTTTATTTCAACTGGGTAATGGGGAAATTTTATGTCAATGATTCACTAGTTAATCTGAAAAATTATTTTTAAAGGCACGTATCCATATAATTCAATATATTTAATGTTCATACATAACAGCTTATTACAAAAACATTTATTGCTTATTTTAAATCTTTGACTAGTCATGTGTTTATTAACAATAACAGGTACCCAAGATAGTGCCACGGAAAAACAAACTACCTGAGACTATAGCCAAGTAGCATTGTAAGAGAGTTGTCCAGGTAATGGAATGAGAAACTCAACATTCGTCTTGCTTTTATCACTGCATGGTTTATAAATTTTGGAGAAATTTCAAGGACATCAATAAAAAAAAGTTTGCATGTTTAAATTAAAAGTTTTAATAGGATTTCTATAGATATTTTGTGATACAGGTTCTACTGGTCCGTATTATAAAAAAGAAAATTGGGTCTCGGAACTGCTTTGTGGAGTACTGATCATGTGATTTGGGTTTAAATTTATTGACTTTGACACATTGAAAACTTGTAACATAACTGTTAAACAGTATGTCTCACAGATACCAGAATTATTACATCATTTCATCACTGCTTGAATCGTTCTCTTTCAGTTCATTATATTAATAGATATATTTAAGTCTAATTTAGTGTGTAGTGAACATAATGGAAATTGACTTTAGATGTATTTTGGTAACTGTGTGTGATTGAGGGTAGGTCCAGAGAATAGTGTTAAATATACTGTATGACACATTGCAGATTGTGTGATTGAGGGTAGGTCCAGAGAATAGTGTTAAATATACTGTATGACACATTGCAGAATTTTTTTTTTAAAGTCAGTTCACAAAATGTAAAAAGTTCAATGTGATGTAAATACATGTATGTGTAATGAATATGAATTATCGTTTGAAAAATGACAGTGTTGTGTTGTCATCACAGTCCAGTATGGAGTGACCACACACAATACATATTTAGTCTAAATGTGTAACTAGTGCTGTTGCTTTTTAAAGCATGGACATGCATGCATGGATAATAGCTTTATATGTGTATATAAATACTTATAATTTAGTGAAAATAAAATAGTATAGTAGAATTTTAATCAAATATTATATATACCCAAATTACCTACACAAACATTTAGATCGAAAACATCAACCTGGTCAGATTATTTATTGTTTAAATCTACATTCTAATCCAAGATTATACAATCTTGATTTCTGTTAGATTATCTGTTTAATGTAATGCTACTACTTAAGAGTTTTGGTTTTGGTAACAACTTAGTAGTCAACTCATCCACTTATGATGTCCTAAAAAAAATATTATCACATATTTTTATAACAGTGTTAACATATTTTCTTGGCAGATATTTGTATTGTTTGTAACATGATTTATATTTCATATTGTTAGTATTTTAAAATATTTTTTGTATATATATTAGATATTAGTTGCTTCAATAACGTTCTTGCTCCATTATATTGAAAAAATTACTGGATTGCTTTTGGTTTCAGTCTTGATATGATCGGGTATTGTTGAATTTGTAATGCATTTTGGATGGGGTTTTTTGTTTATGAATGCCAATATATATTTTTTCTCCAGTTGTGTTATATTTTAGTACTGGGTATTTGTTTTACATCGTGAAAAATTAGCTTTTTCTATTTTCTCACCTGTATAAATGCAGACTTTTCAGCACTTTTGCATTCAGCATGAGACATAAGCATTTTTCTTTTATATGTAATTATACCTGATCAAACAAACCATGTACTCTGCAATATTTGTTTTGTTTCTCGTAAATTAATCTCTTAAAAAGAAATTTAACAAAAACATACATTTGATCATAAGGAAACACTAAAATTTCTAGAAGTTCGAATGCTATCATATAAATCTTACTCCTTGCAACCACTGAAATTGCCCACAGTAATCGGCAATGCCGTGGCGTTCTCCATTATCACCGGCACTTTTTAAAATTATTATTAAAAATAAAGTATTCTTTACACTAAAAGTAAAATTGCCGTGGACATTATTTGTCCACAGCATTTATTTGGCCGAGGACATTTTCTTAATTGTAGGGGTGACTCCTTGTCAACATTTAAAGTATTGGCGTGATCTCTGGAACTACTAGGAAATGTAACTCTATATGGAATTTTTGTGAAAAATATCTAGAATTCGGCCTGGTTGCAGAAGTCCTGATTTATAGAATGTATAGAACACTTGGGTAAATTACGTGTGCTGTCCATACTGTGAAAGTGCATATAACAGAAACCTTGCTGCTAATCCAACAGGATAAACTTAAAAGTGCAGCAGCAGAGTTTCTTTGATTCACTAGAGCTTATTTCACAATCACTGTCCATCTAAACAGCCAAGGCCAGATTTATAATGGGGCAATTGCCAAAGGTGACCCCACCCCCAAAGGTCTAAATGAACAGCTGATGATTAGCAGTGTGCTTGGGTGTTGTTTAACTTTCCTTTTCTAATCATCAATACTTTAAACTGTTGTGTCATTCCATGTCAAAGCAACAGGTTACTTATACATGTGCATCGTGAATTTCACATGCAATATCCAGATCAATTGTAGATCTTATGAAGACCATTTCAAAAAATCATAAAATCCAAAGTAGGCAGAACACATCTCTGATATTTTTACTGGTTGATGGCACATATATGAAGAATAAATCAGTGAAGTTTCAAAGCTGTGTCACCTATACCCCTAGAGATATGATGGTATTTGTAAGTGACACCAAATATTGATACAATTTGTTGAAGTGGTACAACTTCTTCCCAACACATCTTACACTTAATATGACTAGAAATTTGGATTTCCCGTTATCTGATTAGTTTAAATACCAAATTTGAAATCTCCAATAATTATTACAACTTTTATGAAGTTTTGAAAATGATAATCAAAAGTGAAATTCACTCAAAAAAAATCTGACAAAAACACAAAACTTCAAACCTCTGCCCAAATTTTAAAAATTATCCGATAAAGCTAAAATTTTCAGGATATAATTTTTTTAATTGATATTTTGACATAATTTTTTTTAGCCAATTCTAAGACAGAATGGTGGAAGCCATTTGTTGATCTGACATGGAATGACCCTTTTGTGGATGTTAACCACTGCTTTTCTTTTCTTTTTCACATTGACACTTTGGTTTCATATTTGTGACATAATTATCTGCATATTATATGTACATGAAGGGTATTAAGTATCTATATTTATAAGATGTGCTTTTTATTTGTTATTGAATAGTAAAATCCATATTTAATTCCTATAAGAGAAAATATTTTTCACTGAAACGAATGCTGTTAAATATTCATGAATTGACTGTTATTGAAATACATCGTTTTGGTCCAGTTTTATTTATTTTTAATCTTTCTTTGTTCTTTTATCTTTTTTTGTTGGTCTTATTTTAAGCTATTGACTTAATTATTTTCTTTATTACTTGCAGGTTGGTCTGAGCCCAGCTTCCCGGCCATATTGTCGAAGTAGTACCATCTTCCAGAGTCCAGGAAAGAAACACTAGTTGCAGTTGCATGGAATTTTATTAGGAGGATAGTTGTAATTGTGGCACAACACTGTTCAAGAAGATACAAGAAATAATGTGAATCAAGACCATCAATGCATATAAATACATGAAGAGATTAGCTTTTTTACTTAATGCACATTCATCCTATGCTAGGATATATTATTGTGCAGTTACTGTTTACTAACACAGTTCGGAGTTCACATTAAAAACAATTGTTTTAGGTGATTTTTAAATTGGGAGTATTTTTAAAAATTATTATTTAAGTGTAGATATATACTGTTTTCTTGCCAATTTGCATAAAAAAAATTAGCATTTGGCTTAATTAGCTACTGATATTTTGAGCACTAGATTATTTTTAAGTATGATTTAAAAAACAAAATTGTGCTTTAAGAAAAACAAACAATGTATTTGTAAAAATGAAAACCAAAGACTGGATGAACTGTTTTTGTGCCTTTCTGTCAGACAGAATTTATGCTTTTAATAATTAAATACATATATAATAGTCTTTCAGTGTGCATCATGCCTTGCACATGCAGGAAAGACTAGCTGCATTTATAAGGTAGAGTACAGTTGTAATTATTTATGTAGTTGTGTTGAAGATGTAGCAGGGAATTGGTGTTTTGGTTGGCCAATTTTAAGAAATATTGATAATTCTATGTTCGAAATTAGGAGAGTAACCAAACTTGTAGAGAACCCTTTTTGAAAAGTCCCTGTTTAAATTTTTTTATTTGAAATGTATAAATCAAAACCCACAGATTTATAAATACATGATGTGTTTCTTTGGCTTCTATTGTACGGTTAGTCATGCAACTTGTTTCCTCCAGTGATCTTTTGTCGGTTTTGAATTCAATTTACTCAAACCAGTCAGGGAGCGGGATGTAGCTCAAGCAGTCATCAGATCATTCCTCAGTAGACCCATTTGCAGTTTCAGCTATTTTCTGTTCCAACCAGTGGTCCACAACTTGTTAATCAAAGGCCATAGTATGTGCTGTCCTGTGTGGAAGTGCATATAAAAGACCCCTTACTGCTTATCAGAAAGAGTAGCCTATGTGGCACTAGCAGGTTTCCTCTAATGAAATATGTCAGAATGACCATATGTTTGATGTCCAATAACTGATGATAAGATAAAAATCAATGTGCTCTGGAGGCAAATAAAACAAACTACTTTTTTTTCAAACCAGTCACTGTTTATATATATAACTAATCATCAATGCAGAACTAGTGTCCATGATGGATATTCCTTTTTCCAACTGTATAGTGACCTGACTAGCTGCTACAGTTGGGTGGTTAGAAACCCCAGCACATGCAGACACTTACATACACATGCATGCATGCATACTCTGACACACACACACACACACTTTGAAATCCAACAAAATACTTTCCTTCTACATCTTTAATGGTATGTAAGCATGGAGTGAATGAGTTGTGTATGCACATATACTAGTTAACAGAATGTTTTAGATTTCATAAATGAATGTATATAATTTGCTATGTCATTTTTATTAAAAGAAACAGTCTTGAAATATAAACAAGATAATACAATTTTATTATTTCTTGATTTGTTTTCCTCGCCATATACTTATAAAATTTGAATGATAAACTTACTGCTTAAATGACAGCCCAACTTCACTGTTATACAATTTAAATGTTTGTCCAAAATCTTACTTTTATAAGCATAAGCCTCGATATTGAACTATGTGTTTTAAGATTTTTGAAGACTGCCTCATGAAATTAATTTTTAACTACACAAACAATTTACTATTACTATTGAAAAGGTTTATGGACTTTTATTTTTATTTATTTAGTTTGATGAATTCCTGTGTAGTTAACTGTGCAGCCAGAATAGAAACTATTTTCTAATGCTCATCCAGGAAAGATGAAATCATTACGGACGAGTGACAAATTACATTAGTTCCCTGGGCTAGCATATTTTATTCACTAAAACACAAGGTTTCATTCATTTATTGTGTCAGGGTTCCCGTGGTCATTAAAAACCTGGAAAACTTTTGAAATTTGCTAAATTAATTTCAAGGGTTAAAACTGAAAAATCATGAAAAACTTGAAATTTCTTCATCTTCCTAGATCTTTTCAATAATGCTTATTAGAGTGCAAGCAATCACTTCTTGTGATGCATTATGTCGCTGAAAACCATGTTTCTCACCAGATTTTTTTTCTCCCTAGAGTATAAACATATTGGGTGTAACCATAGATCGAAATATGTGTGAACAAAACTAATATTTTATGCTGGACACTGATCTTAACAAAACTGACAAAATAAATAGCTTATTTATTTTAGTATTTTTTATTTCATTTGTCAGAAACTTATCATCTTACAGTTTCACGGATAAAATAAGATTTTGTTAACTCCTAAAAGTAATATTAATGCAAAAAATGAGAACAAGCACAATTCAATTAAAACTGGGGAAAATCTCACATGAAAGAAATTAGGTAAATAAATTAGGAATGTTGAGGCAACTAAGTATTCATTCAGACTACTATTGCAATATTGTTTTACTATCGCAATAGTATTGCAATAGTGATTTGACTATCGCAATACTATCACAATAGTTGGAAAGGCCCCGATAGTCACCCCTAATAATTATTACCACAGAAGGTTTTCAGGTCATGGAGACACCAGGGGTACAAATGTACAAAAAAGGAAATGAAAATTAGTGCTCCAAAACAGTTTTAGAAAAACAGTATGTAGCATTTTGTTTAAAGAGACATAAGCTGCACTTACCTTTCTTTTTTAAAACATTCCTACCGAAAGAGTAAACGTATTAAAAAAATTAATAATCTCATGTTTATCCATCAGTTGGTCATACAGTACATATTAAAACAACAGATGTCTGTTGTTCCCCAAACAATCTTCAACATAATACATGCTTATATAGCAAAATAGGTTATGTGTCTTTAACTGTAAGGTATACTATATTAAAAGCAAATATTTATGTATTCCTGGGCAGACATGACATTAAAGGTTCTTACTGCATGGATCTTCTAAAAGGAAGAAAAAGAAAGAATGTTTTATTTGGGAAAGTCACTCTGGGTTAATGCCTGCGGTAACATGTTCTGTTATAACAGCTGAAATGGAGGAACTCATCAAAAGGAATGCAATAGTGCGGACTTCCTTCCATCACTGATATCTACATGGTTTGTAGTCTTTATAAACAGGATGTGCAAATAAAATTAAAAGAATAGACAAATGAATGTCAATCTTAGAACAGATTGAATAAATGTTAGTAATTAAAAAACAAAACAAAAAAATAGGCACAGATAACAAAACAGTTCTACAAAACTGAGGGAAATGTTTGAGTGCAAAAAATAGCATTTTAAAAATCCATTAAGTTATGATTTGGTTTCTCTTCCTACATGTAATTTAGTACAATTACATTTAATTATTTAAAAATACAAAGTTTGTGCATATGTATATAGTTGTTTGATTAAGCACGCCTTGGTATATTTTTAGTACTTTATATCACAGAATAACCTAAGAATATTCAGTATTACAAGATGATGACTTATGTAAAGGTCTGTATCATATCAGACTAAAATGAAATAATCACATAGAAAAACCATTGAAATTAATTCTTGTCCATGTGTGGCACATTATATTTGGACAAGAATGTTTTTCTTGCTACAAGAAGTTTTTGCTCTTTCTTCATTGTTCTTCCCCATGTTGGTCTTTCCCTTTTCCTCTTCTCTGTTGGTATCAAAAGATAACACAGTTCAGTTAATATTTAATTTATATGGTCCCACATTGAAAGATACAAAAACTTTATAAGTCACCTTGTCTGCCTGTCTGCTTGTCTATCTGTCTGTCTGTCTCTCTGTCTGTCTGTCTGTCTGTCTGTCTGTCTGTCTGTCTGTCTGTGTGTGTGTGTGTGTGTGTCTATCCGTCCACCCATCCATCCACCAACAGGTCAATCTGCTCTGTATATCTATCAACAACTGAGGATATTTTTGCGAAACTTGTTATGTATGTGTATCATCACATAAAATAAGTGTTGACTGTACCTTTAACTGGAAGTATACACATATACATTATCCACATAATATCTGTCAACAATTCATACCTGGTGAATATTTCTGTAACTGTTAATGATATTGCAATGAAACATGGTATGTTTATGTATCATCACCTAAAGGTGCATCTTACTTCAAGGTCAGTAACTGTTATTTGTGTCTGATTATGTTTTCTGTTTCATCTAATTGTACTGTAACTTACTCAGTGGAAACTTCTAACAAATACCATACAAGGTATTGTTTTTTTTTATTGCCATTAGGTCAAGGATATATATATTTATTTAAAATTATTCATATTAAAATCAAATTTTATTTGTGAGATTCTCACAAAATCTATGTGATATATCTCTTTGAGTTACCAAACCAGGATCAAGGCCACTGTTACCAAAATATATTTTATTTAAACTCACATTTTGGCTAAGGCCCATAGGACGGATTTTCAAAGTGGGGTGGAAGGTGTCTCATTTTTTAAAAGGGTGAGGGCTCATTTGTATGTGTGTATAAAATGTGTTGTGTGAATCTATACCCAAAATAAAAGCTGACCACCCCCTCCCCAGCTCCTACAGGCCTGCTATAAGCAAATACATGGGAGTAAATTCTTGTACATGTAGTACTGTTTGCGTTATCTCTCCCCTTAGTAGCCTCATCTGTGTCTGCCAGCTGTTGAAAACTTGGCACTTGTACAACACATCAGATATTCAGGTAATTTTTTTACCTATTTAACACAAACAGTATCCATCAATAAAAGTGCTTATCCAGCAGGTAATGTCATACAGGGCTGTTAAATTATTTCATAAAATAACAATCAGTTTTAGTATGC
>JAULBS010104630.1:28977-52654 GCA_032355785.1 Symmetromphalus regularis
CTATTATCTTAAATAGTATACAGTACAGATAATGTCATACAGAGCTGTTAAACTATTATATTAAACAGCAATCAGTTTTAGTATGCCTATTATCTTAAATAGTATACAGTACAGATAATGTCATACAGAGCTGTTAAACTATTATATTAAACAGCAATCAGTTCTAGTATGCCTATTATCTTAAATAGTATACACTACAGATAATGTCATACAGAGCTGTTAAACTATTATATAAAACAGCAATCAGTTTTAGTATGCCTATTTACTAAAATAGTATACAGTACAGATAATGTCATACAGAGCTGTTAAGCTATTATATTAAACAGCAATCAGTTTTAGTATGCATATTTTCTTAAATAGTATGCAGTTACGAGTACAGATAATGCCATACTGTAGATATAAAGTTGGAAGTAATAGAAATTTCCATAATATCCCAACATAGTTTCAAAGAAAATAATAAATTAAAATTGTTGCTAAGGAAATAACATGAATTTGTTTTTTGATTTGGAAATGGGATAACATAAAGCAACAAATTTGTAAAGATAATAACATTAAACAAATTTATAAAGTGAATAACAAAAAAAATTCTAATTTTTAACTGGAATAACAAAACAACAAATTTATAAAGGGAATAACATAAAACAATAAAACTGGTAAGGAAATAGCATACAAAGTTACTTGAGTGAAAAAACATTATATATGTTATGAAACACATAGATCATTAAAATGTGATATTTGAAAAATATTCCCTATTGTATAGTGGCAGATTATCATAAAGTGAACGTCGGTTATGTGCGATTCATTGGCACACGGACCCGACACGAATCTGATAGGCAGAAAAATCCGTCAAATGGTTACAATATTAGGATGTTCATTGGCATCCGATTCTTATCTGGAAGCCTGAGTTGCACTGTGGTACATTTTTTCGAATCACTCCAGGTAGCGATTCGTCCCGTGTTTCCGTACATGCATGGTATTCAACTCACAGAAAATGCCTTCGATTTCTATCTCAGAAAACAAAAATTTAATAGAAAAGACCTGCACGCTAGTGATTGCAGGATGTGGAAACTGTCCATACACATCCGTTTTCGGTCCGAATTTTTTTCTCCTACTATAGCGGACAGTTATCTGATCTGTTTACCAATGAATCGTTGTTTAGTGTACAAATATTAGGATGCACCTTTCAATAAATGGCAAATCTGATCTGTAGAATAATGTGAGAATACAACTTAAAAAGTTAACTTGAATCTGCAATTGTGTTTGAATAATAGCTTGGCATTAACTACAGGTATAAACAGATCTTGATAAAACTGTACTCAAACAACTCCAGTTACCTTCAGAAAGGTTGTAAAATGTCAGTCATGTAGTGGCTTGAATATAAGCCGTTTCTACCTAGTTTACAGCTGGGGAGAAATTATAAAACAAGACTAAACATCAGTTATTGTAGTAACTGCAGGTTCATGCAGTAACGGGACAGTAGCAGCAGGGTTCAAAATTAACATATTTTTTAACTGGCCCAGGAATAGTTTTCATATTGTCCACCTAGAAATGTAGCCAGTTCTCTTTGGGTTTTTTTTATATTGTAATTGACCTTTGAGAAGAATTACCACTTTAGAATTAGAATATTGATCTAATAATAACTTGCTTTTGAATGTCAAACATTTCAAATTTTGATATAGTCAAGTGTGAGCCAGCCTCTGGCAGGTTTTGAACCACCGTCTTTTGTATGAGTGTCTTATCTCCTATCACTGGATCACAGGTTTGTTTACCTGAATTAATAGAAAATCACAGTTGGATGGCCATTTTCCTTTCTTAAAATTATGTGGCAAACATTTTATAATGCAAAAACTGAAGTTTGCTAATCAAATTTTTGGTATTTGGCAAAAGTCATTTTTTTTTACATTTACTGAGAAATAATGTTTAACACATAAAAACAGTTGTCAGTACAACATTGATACTGTAATATCCATGTTCTATAGCAAGACATGGTTATGACATTTATCTGTCATGTCCTTGATGTAAGCCTACTGGGACTAACAAAATTCTCAAGCTTAACACTTATTCAGAATTCATCCGAGTCCAGCCTCCACTGACTATGTGTTGAAATTACAGACCTGCCTACCTTTCTGTTCTCTCTGTAATATTTCTGGACAGACGCCCCAAACTACGGCATTCCGGTGATACCATCAAACTTTCCGATGGCTGACAGAGTTGCCAGATTGATTTATTAAAAAAGAAAAGAATTAAATTGTTGCTAAAGTTGTCGGAATTCGCTTGTACCGAGATCATTTGCATAACTTCCTGGGTAAAAATTCAGTTGTCAGGTGTGATGCATTCCTGACAGAACCCATAGATTTCCTGAGAAATCATGTTTATGGGTTCTAGGGTCCTGAAAGGGCTTTTAATGAGTAGGCAGGTACAATATGTTTGATATCCATTAGCTGATGATTAATAAATCAGTGTTCTCTAGTGGTGGTGTTAAAACAGAAACAAAAAGGACTGACTAATACTGATAATTTATGGTTTTATCCTCTCTTATATGGTTTGTTATCATAAAGTGGTGTGTTAGGTTATTCATATATCAGATTTGTAATCATAAATCAAAGTCAAGAGTTATTTGTGTACATTTTAAAGTAGTCTCATAATTAAAAAGAATTTCAGTCTTCACACACTGGTGTCTTGATTCAGTCAATCATTGTGATGGAGTGTGAATAAATGATGGACAAAGTTTCCATTCACCCTTGATACCAGCAAATCTTTTAGAATCAATAAAAAGAAATACTGGCAAAACTGACACCTCAGTAATAGAGGCTGTGGATTTAACATGGGAAAACCACCCCCCACCCCACCTCCACAGGTTATTATTGCTCATGGGCTGATTAAAATTGGCAAACATTACTCACAGTGTTGTGTATATTTCAAACTACATTGTAGACTTAAGTAAAATCATGATGGGCCATTCAGATAAAAATCCTAATTTCTTACTGGGTAATGTGGGGAAAAGTTAGCAGTATCTGGAAAAGCATGTATATAGTACAATGAAACATACATCATGTTGTAAAATCTATATAAAATGCATATTTCATTGGTGATTTCCATAATTAAATATTGTATTTAGTATTGCATCACAGTTTTTTCCAAATTTATATATAATCTGTATTTTATTGATGATTTTTCCAAGTTTGAATGCTTTAATTAGCTTTGTGAATTGCAGTTGATTAATTGTAAAATAAATCATGAAGTTGCTGTCTTGTTCTACAAGGCTACACTTTTTGTTTTTTTAGTACATATTGGCAAAAATGGAATAAAAAATTAGAAACTTAAGTCTTGAGAATTTAAACATTATGTCAAATAATTTAGACAAAAATTTATTAAGTTTTTTTAAGTTTCTGCTCTAAGTCAGCCAATCGTAATGTTGGCAGCTGATGTCCAGAAATGGGAATAGTCTATGATTTTCTACAAGTCAGATCAAAAACATATTTTTTTTTTTGGTCCCAGACCAAATAGCATTATTGGGGTTGGGAGCCCTGAGTCATTGCTTTATACAACAGACAATAACAATAATAATAATCAGTAACACTCACTCATTCTACATACAGTCATAAATACATTATATACATTTACAAACAAATCAACACAATATTTCACAAGCAGGAAAAGATTATTTGGTTATACACATAAAGGACAAACCGTCAAGTGATTAATATTGTTAGCATAAACTTTTATGACCCAGTACATCTTGTAACATGGGAATTTTGTTTTAAAAATTGTTAATCTGAAAAATAAAAGAGTGTGGCCTAACATTTACTATGTGATAAAATGAGATGAGAGAAAACGAAGCAGCACAAGTCAAGATGTGAAGGACAGTCGGATGTGGCTGTAAGGCCGTCCTGTTTTGGAGATTCTTCTACAACTTGCTTATCTCCTGTTGTTATCTGCATCATTTGAGTAGTTACTGTCTGATTGTCTTTCCACAAACCTGCCAAGTTCCCACCGGGTATTGAAGTCCACCTTGTTTAGATGATAGATATATGTCAGAGTTACTGATATGCACTTCAGTTGATCCCACTCTCCTGATCATTCTTAGCAATTATCATATATTCTTTCTGGTCATGATAGATATGAAATCAGCCGCAGTGTCTGTCAGCAGACACTTATGATGGATGGTTTACAAACATACAACAAGCTGGTTCACAAGTAAATGTAGAAACTGATAAGTATACATAATGCACATGTATACACTTAATGGCATTCAACAAACTGAAGATATAGCTTTTAATTGGTCTGTTGGTATTGTACTACTTGGCTTTCAGTAATTCTCTATTTATCTGTTTGTCTGGCTGGCTCACCTTCCATTATCAATCATACAACAACAAAAAATGCTTTCTTTGTCAAGATGACCCAAGTTAGTTTTCTTTGTCAGACTGACCTAAGTAAAAATGAAATTGTGAGGCCAACTTGAGTTTAAAGTTACAATTTGACTTCTTTTATTATGCAATTAATACAACTACATCCTTACATAAATTGGTTGTTTCTATGATGTGAAACACATCAACTGTGAACATAATTTAAAAGATTAGTTTTTAAAATAATGAGGAAATATTACAATTGTTTTAACAATCAAATACCAATCACTGAACAATGTTTGGTTAAATACAATTTAAAAAAATTATGTAGGCTATTATTTATGTTAAAATGGCTACTGAAAGATGAATTTGTGCATCTGAAATCTTGACATGGCAGTAATAGCATAAAGGATTGGTTTTATTTGCATGATTTATTATACATGTACTAGCAGTGAAAAACTGGTATTGGACATAAGCTTTATTTTGCAGGATTTGTCACAAATAGACCTACTGGTTTAGGTGTCAACATGACTGATACTTGGTTTCTTTTTTGCAGGATTTGTCCTATAAGGACCGACATTGGCATGAGTTTTGTTTCAAGTGTGTAAACTGTCAGAAGTCACTGGTAGACCAGCCTTTTGCACCAAAGAACAACAGTATCTACTGTGCTGAGTGTCATGATGAAAATTTCGCAGCTAGGTGTGATGGATGCCAAGAACCTTTTAGAGGAGGTGAATACTGACTTGTTACTTCAAATACATTTTACTTTCTAAAATTTGTCAGTTGCCTAGTAGATGTTCTATTAAGATTAGAAGGCCAAATAGAAAAAAACATGGGAAATGAATAGGTCTGGTATTGGTTTCCACATATGAAAAAGTAGGCCAGTTCATGACATTAAAAAGTTAGATTTTGGCAGTTTTAGGTAAATTTAGGATGAATGAGTTTTTGGTAGCCAGCTTCTAATGGATCCCTAGTACAATGTGAATTTGTGTCATAAAATAATTCCTCTCCACCTGCTTTGTACCACAAAATAAGTTACTCATTTTCTCATGTTTTAGCATTGAAAATTAAATATCTAGAAAACTTGTGAAAAATCCATTTCATTTCTCATATAACAATTTTATTCATAACGGGCATGAAATGTTTTGTGTAAACAAGGGATTGAAAAAAAGAAAAGAATTTATATGAAATTTAAAACAACAAAAGTGTTGTCTTGTTCCATACCACAACCACATCTGCCTCTACAGGTTTGACATAAGTAATGTAGTTAAATATTGGTGAAGTTAATGGAAAGTCAAACAAAATATTATGTAAAAATAATTATTCACCACCCCACAAAAATATAGATCAGTATAAAACATTTTAGTTTATTCCATCCTTTGTCTTAACTTTTTGAAATTGTTTTATGAATCAACAAATACATATATTATGTACATTATTTTTCAGATGGCATTGTTTGTATTTTTATAGTTTCATCTGTGAAAGAATATCTTCTTCTATTTTGATTACCTAATAAATTCTTCTGTCATAGGTATGAAGAAGTTTGAGTACAAGGGCAAGCAATGGCATGAACAATGCTTTACGTGTGGTGAGTGCAATCAACCCATTGGCAACATGAGCTTCATCCCACGGGAAGACCGAGTCATCTGTGTACCATGTTATGAAGCAAACTATGCCCAACGCTGCCAAAAATGCAATGAGGTAAGTTATGATATGACAAATGGCTCAAATTATTTGTCAGACATAAATCAACCATCCCTCACTTCTAACACCAGAATCCCCAAATAATTACCTGCACATTCTTAGCCACCATACAAATGAAAAGAGAAAATAGAAAACATTACTTCACACAAAATAGTTTTGTCCGACCATTAAATGGCTATAAAACAAACTGTCTAATGCTGCTAAAACATTCATAGGAAAATTACAAAATATTTGTTGGACATTAACTGGCCAAATGTAATTAAATGGGTTAACTAGGTATGCAGATACTATGTAAAACGAGAAGACATTACATGACCAAAAAAGTTTCTGACCATTAAATGGCTATTAAGCTAATTGTGCTAGAAATACTATATTATAAATTGTGTAATCAATGATAAATGACATGGTATCTTAGATAAAAAGCTAGCTTCTCATTTCTGACATAATACTTGCAAGTCATTATCTTCACATAGCTGGCCAGACCTAAGAAAGGTGTGTTGACAAGGTATACATATACCAGTTAAAATAGAAAGCATTACACCACCAAAACTGCTTCAATCTCCATTAATATGTGTTGACTGTATGTATGCAGGTACCATGAGAAAATTAAAAACATTATTTCACACAAATTACTTGGTCTTGCTACTAACTAACATACAAGACATTGTTGACTGGAGAAGCATAAACAGTATATCAGCACAAACTGTAATAGCTTTATTAATTCTCAAAATTTAAAGTGAACATAGTCAATTATTAAATTAAGAAATTGACACAATTTCAGTTGTCTAAGATGAGTAGTTTTTAACAAATTCAAAATGTTAAATAAACTGTTTTTAAATTTCCTTTCTTAATCTCAGTTACATTTGCAATAAACCTTTTATTCATAAAATATCCAAAATTTACTTTTAGGATGTAACAATATGCATTGTATAACAAGTGTATATATTTATAGCAAATGCATGAGCTTTGAAAAACTAACTGTAAACATAAACTATGTGATGGTTGCAGGTTACTTTTTACATGGATTCTTGTCCTGTACAGAGATACAGTTTTAATCAAAATAAAAGCTAACATTCAAATTACACTAGACTATACAAATATTAATATTTCATATCCAACAACTACTGTTTTAATGCTGACTTGCAGTCCTAGAAATACAGTTATATCTTATAACTCATTAAGTTAGAAACCTTTAATACTAGGGTAAAAGAAATACTTTAAACACTTTTTTTTCTTTTTTCCCTCATTTATGTTTGGCATTTCACTGCTATAGTTGAGTTTGAAAGTGACGCTGATGTATTGCACAACTGTTGATGGAAGTGTTTCTCATGCTTCTACTTAATTGACCTATTCTTTTTTCCTTCATAATAAGTTTATTCTGGCGTATATTTAATGTGTTGCTTCCCACTGCTGAAAGTATTCTGGAGCTTATTTCTGCTAAATACATCATTCCCATATCACCTTCTTTCTAGAACACTCATCTCAGCACTTATCTTCAAGATCAGAAAGTCCTATTTGATTTGTGATCTTATTTCCTCAGCTTTTTCTGGGCAGTTAGCAATCATCTGTTCAGTGTATATCAACATGTGTAAATTTCATGCAGTGTGCAACATACTAGATATCTGCTTTTTAAAATAACATGTTGAACATAAATGTCCAACTATGATTATTCAAAGGAAAATAAACAACATACTGTGTTTATCAAAAACCTCAAAATGATGTCATATTAAATTTGAATGTCTTGTTACAAAATTCATGAGATATTTTGTTTTCTTTAGAGGAAACTCGCTGCTGCCACCTAGGCCATTCTTTCTGATAAGTAGCATGGTGTCATTTATAAGCACTTTTCCACAGACAGGACAGCACATACCACAGCTTTTGATGAACCAGTTGTGAAACACTGGTTGAAGCGAAAATAGCCCAAACGGCAAATGGGTGCCCCACAAACAAATGATTCTGAAATTAGTGGCACATTTACATTGCAGTCCTATAGTCATACATGTATATTATATTTTAAAAAAAAGGATCAACGAGCAAGATGGAAACCAATGTGTGTATAGATCAGAAACAGAACTTTTTACTGTCTAACTAATTTTCTAAATTTTATATCATGACATTTTTAACTTTCATGTGTAGCTAAACAGTGTTTTAAAGAATCTGAATGACAAAACAATTACCATATTCAAAACCATATCTCTTTAAAAATAATTTCAAAGGATATACAAACAATGCTTTGATGGCCTGAACTTATTAATCACTTTGAAAAGTGATGAAACCAAGTGATTAAAAAGGACAATGACACATTATTTTTGTAATTTTAGGTAATTAACAAGGGAGGCATTGCATACAAAAGTCTGCCTTGGCACAAGGAATGCTTCACGTGCACTAACTGTGACAAGATGCTAGCTGGCGAGAAGTTCACGTCACGAGATGAGAAACCTTACTGTGGTGACTGCTATGGGGAACTGTTTGCAAAGAAATGCTGTCGCTGTACAAAACCAATCACAGGTAAGCAAAAAAAAAAAAAAAAAAATATTCTTGGTTTCTTTGGTATAACTGAATTTGTTGAATAGATATAGATATTTATACACTAGAAATATACTGAAAGCAGCAAATCTGAACTTATAACTTAATAGGTATTGTACTCAACCTAATCTCAGGGAAAGTGAAAAAAAAAAATGATTTGCACGTTCACATGCGCAAAAATTCACCCAATCGATATATTTCACAAATTCTTTTAAAATTGTTCCTCAGTATTACATAAAGTTGGCCTGTGACAGTGAAACTCATCTGTGGTTGTTCCTCTTTTAAGTATTCCAAAGAATTAGCCTATAAGAAAATCTTGTTTGTGGTTGTTACACTGTCCATATACTTTTTATATTCTGACATTGTTATTATTTTAAGAAAAAGTCAACATTAAACATTTTTTACCATACCATTTAAAAATTAGTGTAATCTTCTTTTTATATATATATATATATACATATGATGTTATCTGAAAGTAAAACATTTATTTTATCACAGGTATTGGTGGAACAAAGTTTATCTCATTTGAAGATCGCCACTGGCACAGTGAATGTTTCGTCTGTTACAAATGCAATGCCTCCATGGTTGGACGAGGATTCCTCATGAATTCTGATGATATTGTCTGTCCTGACTGTGGCCGCAGCTAGACACACACTGCAGTTAACCATGGGCATTGTTAGACATTAGATAGGTAGTATATTTTATTGGACGAGCTTTTGTGTGCAGGGTGAATGGGGATGCCATTAGAGCTGTTGCCCATTAGAGATTGGTCGTTAGTGTGAAAGATTTTATCTTAATTAGTTTATGAGCAGGAGGAATATTTCAAGTTTCGGTTATGAAATTGTTTAGTCATGAAACACTTTATATACAGTTATGAAAACGTTTCTAGTAGAACCTGTTAAAATATGGACAGTGATTGGAAAAACAGTGCGATACAACTGTTAAGTGATTAAAAAAAAAATGTTTATTACAAGACCTCTGAAGAAAGACAAGAAATCTTTGGTAGTTTTCTACCTTAGATGTATGAAATGCAAATTATATAGAATATGCAAAATGTTAAATGATAAAAAATAATGTTATTCACTTTTTATATTGAAAAACGTGTTATGGTGTTTTGCTTTATGTAATATACTCTAACTTAGTCTAAGATTTTACATAATTATGTGCAGTTAAAATGAGTAGTTTGTTGTTGATTTGAACATTGTAGTTAATAGTTAAACTACATTCTCTGAAATTCTACTGACAAATACTTTAAACATCTTGAAGACGAATATGGGTGGAAATTATTATTTTAAATAATAAGACTTTGTTCCAACTTGAGAAATAAGACAAAAAATTCAAACCACTGTACTATATAACCTGTATTGCCACTCATGATATAGTGCAAATAACATCAGTCAGATTTACCTTGGCTGTTTACAAAACTTTCAGTTTGGACACTTTGAACAGGTAGTTTATGAAACCTATATTTAGACAATTCTTCTGTAAATAAATATAAAAACAACTGATTTCAGACAGTGCCGTTAACAGCATAGATTCCTAGTTTATTATCAGACTATTTACATAATATATTTGCACTGTTAAGACATACAACACAATGTTCACAGTTTGTATGTACAAAGTAGATAGATCACTGTGCATATGTAAATATATATCTTGTTATTTAATGCCTTCCCACCCCACATATTCATTAGTTATCAAACATACAATGGTGCTATGTTGTTTTACCTTTTTAGTGTTCTTTTACCTTGCTTATACATAAATAAAAATTGAAAACACCCAGGCCAATACTTATAAAAAATTGTAAAGTACATACATACTTACTTGTTTGCTATAATATGCAATATGTTTGACATTGCCATGATGTTAGTCATCACACTTTGGGAAGGCCTAAGTCCAGCCTTTTAAATGCTTTATAAGTATGGGGTCAGTTAGTAGCTTTCAATTTTAGTTGTCTTTTACTTCTATTTTTATACTCTGCTGGTAAGAATTCCAGAAACTGAAATGTACACTTTATGTGAATTTGGTTTGATTAGCATGTTGAATCCTTCACTTATTCTTCAAACCATCCTCACAATGACATAGGTCCACTCATGTCCGTTGGACCCCTGACCAATATAGTTAATAAAAACCTGGGCTCTTTATTTCACCATCTATACAAAAATTGTTTTGGTGATAACATGCTTAAAAATATTGTCCTATCAAATTGCTCGTTTATAAGCCAGATTGGCATATTTCCGTTCGTTTTAGATTATGATACACAAAACTTGGCATATTTCATGGGGCAGTTAAAACTTATAACAGTTGCCTCATTTTAAAAGTTGTAGATAAGTCATCCCGGGTTTTTATGAACTATATTGGTCAGGGGTCCCATGAACATGAGTGGACACAGGACACCTGATGTTGTTAGGATGTCTTCAAACAAAACAATATCCTTGTTGATGAATAAATTGTAAACATTTCCTGTGAGAGAAAAATCACAGAATTTAGGAATTATATGTATTGGAGAGAAGTGAAGAAATTTTATATTTATCTGTAGCAGTAAGGTACCACTGACTTTCTTTAATATGTAATTATTGCTTATTTCAATTAGAATGCACTGCCATAATTGTTATATTCATTTTTCAATAGTTATTTTGTAATGGAACTTCGCATATATTTTGTTTAAGGACACCTAGCATGAAAAGTAGTTGGGAGATTATTTGACATACAAATAAGCATACATCTTCTGATATAAAATGGAATGTTAGAAGTCAGAAATTTATTGCATACTATAATAAAATGTCAGCATGATTCAATAAATATGCACATGTATGTAGTTAAGTTGCTATTAACTACTCAACCAGTCCACCAGGGGCATTGTTTATAAAATGAGATCTTAAACGTTTGACATACTGCTTAAAACTGGTCTGAATATTCACTGCATGTAATTTGTATAGCATTAAAGTTTGGTATAAATTTAAAGCTTAATCCAGACTTTTACCATTTTTAAATACGTTTCAAAATGCATGCCTGATTTCATCTGAAAATATTAATGGAACTGTACTTTAGTATACATACCATTCATGGGATTGTACTTTAGTATATATACCATTCATGTGATTGTACTACAGTATATAAGTGTCATTTATTCATAAAATACCCACCAAGGATTGAAAAACAATATTGATTAAATTCTAGATATATAAAAAAAGAAGCATCATTTTGATGCTGGCAACACAAAATTTTGTCTTCCGGATTCTGACAATAGTGTATATGCAGGTTTGCTTGTTATTTTACGGATTGTTCCTGTTTGTTTTGCTTTAAGTGTTGTGTTAATGTCAACACAGGAAAGCATAGAATATGCAATCATGTATGCTGGTCTTCAGAGCCAGATTAAAATATGTGATATTGTAGATACTTTAGTGTTTACTAGAAATAAAACTTTGTTTAGAAATAAACTTGTTTCCAAGACAATTTATTTTATTTTTCTTCACTTTAGATAGGAACATTTATTTAAAGATCCCTCCCTCTGCACAAAGAAAAATATCTTAGCCATTGGTAACAGTTCAACCTCGATTCTTAGTTTAAACTGTGTCAACATGTGTTAAAAGAATGGGTTGAACTGTAGATCATGGCTGAACCGTCAACGAGAAACTGGGCCTTAGATAAGAAGCCTTGATATAGTTGTATCAGAGTATATTAAACAATATATCTAATGCAACAAGGAAAGACTATAGCTGCCATCATGTAGGCCATGACCTCATGGAGTAAAAATATATATCAAACAAGATTGTAGCTCTCATTACATATATTAAGTTTATTAAATGTTTACGTTATTTTTTTGCTAGAATTATATTTTTTTAAAGATTTGATCATAGATCACTTCAAAAGCACCCTCGCCATTTTTTTAAAAATTAACTTTCACAGTGATACAAATTTGTGCAAATGGTGGGATTTTCATACATGCTTTTTGGGTATGATTTGAAAAATGTAAGAAATATCTACTGGCCCTTAATTAATTTTGTTTAGTATGTAACCAAAGTATTTTTTTTCTAGTATGGTTATTTTTTAATCCAAGAGAACATTCCCATAATGACTAGTACAAAACATAGACATCTAAACTAAATGCCTCATGACATAATTGAGAACTATCTTAACTAGCAGGTTATTTCTAGGTTATCAACTTAAATAAGACATTCCTCTGAGCTATACACAGTATCAATCTCACACCATACTATCAGTCTAAATTGCACCAAATGAAGAACCATACAGTCTGAAAAATGAAAACCAAAACAACTCTTTTGTTTTCTGTGGCAGTTGATTCATTTATTTAATTCAATGGCTCAAGATATTATCAGATATAGTGTCCATTTAACACATCGTGCCTACCTGTCTTTCTTTCTGATTACATAGATTTTCCAGATCTTTCTCACAGATGGTGATATACCCATTGGTAAATGGCAGCATAGCCACATGACTGTTGTGCTGATGCAACCATCTGATTTGAAGTCTGTAATGCAACATGTCTTTCTTTGAGGATATGCCATTTTGCCAAGTGTCACTAATCCACCAACCTTTTTCCTGATGGCACTAACTGAATGTACATCCCTGTGCTAGGATCTCACCAAATGGCATTCATTCAATGTTTATTCATTCTTATGCTACTAGGGCACAATGTTTTTCTGATGCAACAGGTCTCCTTTCCTAATGACACTAAAGCAACATCTTTCTGATGTAATATCTTTCCCGATGTCATTACATCAAATGGTATGAATGCCACATAACATCACAATTTGAAATTAGACGAAGGCAGAACTATGATGATGCAACCATTAATCAGGATTTTATATCTGGAGTAGTTTTACATTTTCAGTGCATTATTTGTATTTATCACGTCACAGCAGCAGGCTTGCACTTGTTGAAGTAGTTGGGGGCTGCTTCATACAGCCAATCGGGGTCCACTACTGTCAGGTCTCTGAAATAAATCATTATCTCAGATGACTACCACATGAAAAAACTAATTTATCTCCGAGACATTCTTCCTCATTTAAAAAAAGATAAACATTTGTCATTTAAATATATATATATATATATACAGTATAACCTTGATTTACTGCCCCTCGATTTAACGCCAACCTCTCGTATCACCAACTTTCTTCCAAGTACCATTTGGTTTTTTGTTAATTCTCTCTATTTAGTGCCACCCTCGCTATCCGCCAAACATGTTTTTGAACAAAATGCATTTTACATGTTTCAGTCCTCTCGATTGTATCCCCAGTGCTTCAATTAGCTGTAATCAAACGGCTCGACAGGAGTTTATTGGTCGTAATTAAGCTCATCAGTAGTTGTTACTTTTGTTATTGTCTAATGATTGACACACCACTGTGTTAGTTGTCAGTGCAGTGATTCTGCAGTTCAAAGAAGTAGAGGTACAAGACAAAAAGCCGCTCTGATGATCACGTGACAATAATTTAATTGGCGCATTTGATTGTTAATTCTTGGATAAATGGGTAACATCAGTTGTTTTAGTGTAATCAAGTATTATTAGTGTTTAATAAATACACCAACAAACAGAGACATTCGCCGATCACACTGATGATCAAATTGTTCAAAGTGTGAGGAAACCTGATGTATATCTTGTTACCTTGTTTTATTTTTGTTGTTTATTTTCGTTTTAAATACAGTGTATATTTAAAACATATGAAAAAAAAATGTTTGGTGGCCCATCCTTGGCACCCTCATTTTACCGCCAACTCGATATAATGCCAAAATCACATTGGTACGACAATAGGCAGTAAATCGAGGTTATACTGCATATTAAAAAAAAGAAAGAAATTCTCATCTAAGTCTTCATGGATAAAAAAACATTTGCTTCTATTATTAGTAGTTGTGTGAGAGCCTGTAAAAATTGCACAGGTTGGGTTAGCGTTTACGGTCAACATTAATAAATAAAACATGATTAGAAAGATATACATGTTACCAAGCATATATCCTAACCAATCATCTCCTCATCAGTATGTGAGTATATTCAGACGAGGATTATGTTACATGTCACTTTTTTATTTTAGGTTTTATGATATTATCAGTTGCATTTTATACTTGTTGCTATGTAGTCCAAGCACTTAGACCTCGTTAAATGCGTTATTTTCATCTTTTTTTTTCTTCCATTTTACAAGGTCTAAGATCTAAACGCCATTTTCAATATTATATGGCTTAACTTGTTATCAAATCTAAAATTCATTACAGTGCAGAATTGGATTATTTAAAAAAAACATTAAATCGCCTCCAGTGGACAATGTCTATCAGATTAATATGGAATTATCATTTAATAAAATATACTACACACACATTTAAGTTTAAAAATACATTGTGTATATTTTTTGTCTTTCTGTTTCTTATTATTATTTAAAACAAGAAAGAAAATAAAGATTTTTTTTTTTACATTTTATAACAATACAAGAACAGGATATATGTATATATATTTAAAATATATATTTGAGCAGGGGAGGTGGTTTCTACCCCCACCCTATCCTGCACTCGTGCCTAAATTTGAAATTATAACTGAAAAAAATCTATAATGGTCTAAAGGAAACATTTAATAACATAAAATTTGCAAGTTCAGTTTTAAGTAAACATAGCAATTAAAACCTAACTGCGTCTATGTTAATAGACTATCTTGTGCTGTGAGAACATGTATCACAATGCAATCCTGCCCACAGAAAGATAGACTCTGAACTGTAACAGGTCACAGTCAGGCAGGCCTTGACATTCCTTGTCAACTATTGTGTATTTACACTCAGTCCTGTAATTTACATGGCCTGCTCAAACAGTGGCCCACACAGTCAGCTAGTTAACGGTGTTTAACTTTCCTGGGAACCACACGTAAATATACATCTCATCAACCAGTCGTAAATATACATCTCATCAACCAGTCGTAAATATACATCTCATCAACCAGTCGTAAATATACATCTCATCTACCACACGTAAATATAGATCTCATCAACCAGTCGTAAATATACATCTCATCAACCAGTCGTAAATATACATCTCATCAACCAGTCGTAAATAAACATCTCATCAACCAGTCAACATGACATGTATATGCAATAAACTTTCACCATCTTGTCTTGTTACCTGTGTTAAACAGCCTACCTACATCTTCAAACTAATTAAATATAAATATGATAAACCAGTTTTTACTATCAATACACATAATTTTAGTTGCAATTTGTATGTCTGAAATGGCGAAGCATTTACAGGCTATATCTCGAGTACCATGAAAATAAAAATATAAACTTTTAAGATTTCTGCATTAAAATGGTAATAGGTTAAGCTTACAATGCCAGATTAGAGTTTTGCCAGTGTTATAAACAAAATGCTTAATTTCTGGATTAGATGAATGTAGACAGAGTGCACTATACTTACAATCAGAATGCAATGCATACAGTCTAAAACCTTGAAACCACACTGAAGTATTATAAACACTGACATACACAACATGTCAGTCTATACAGAATGCATCTAGACCAAATACTGGAGTCTCGAGTCTTAAAATATTTTATAATCAACAGTCCTGGGCAAGAATGTTGAAGACTGCTCAAAGAAACAATGTGTGAAGATTGAGATATTTAATAAAACAATATTTACCTCATGTAACAGTGAGATGTTTGGACTAGTTCGTTGTAGATAATATAGGCTGGTTTGCATTGGAACAGGGCAGACGAGGGGTGGATTTTCACTGGTCTGCGTAAAGACAACTGAAACCAAAACCATACCTAAGATAAGTTCACATCATTTCCACAATCTGTAAAATTAATCTAAATGTTTGTTTTTATGTATATTCAAACATACTAACATGTTCAAAGGACATACACCTGTTATATGTATATACAATTTACTGTGGAACTTGACCTCTTAAAACATATGACATCACAAAAGTAATAATATCCTATTTAGATCTTGAACTCATCATCTACTTACATCTGCACAAAGGCAAACATTTGTGTTCTGATAAACTTGCACATAGCCAATCTTTGTCACTGTTCTTGTAGAAGAAAACATATTTGCTTAATCGGGCAGTTATTAGATACTTTGACATGATAAAGACAAAGAGGGAAGATGCTTCCTGCCAACACTTACACTATTAGTTTCTGATTAGACAAAACAATGATCAACCTCTCTTCCCATGAATACAGACTTTGTTTTCAAAAGGCTTGTGCAACAAAAATGCAAGGATGTGCTCATGTAAATTTTTCTATTTGATAGCTGTCTTTAATAAACCCTGAACCAGACAGGACATCACATACCATCATGTTCATACAGTAGCCATACAGTAGTGTTTTAGGGGTCGAACTACCTGTAATCCACATTTTTAACATACTCATTTGGAAGGTAGGGTGAAGATCTGAAAATGAATACTCTCTTATACACTTTCCATTTGAGTCCAGTGATGTACCATTGAAGTGAATCCTTTGATTGTCTGACTAGTGACAGTAAGCAGACGTCCAAACATAATATGATAAACAGACTGAGTCTGTCGTCTTTTAACTGCTCAAAAATGAACATCTCACTTGTAAGATTGCATAGAAGAAATACCACAGTGAAATGTTACATTAATACAAACTTAATATTCACTATAAATGTCAAACACATTTTGCATGTTGGTCATAGATGTATTTCTTGATATAGAAACTGAATTTGGAACAGCACCATGGAACAAATCTTGCTTAGTTTGAATGTTAACAGGGAAAAGAAATCGTCATGTTTGAAGAATTTCTCTTAAGATTGCTCACTGGTGCCTGTATGGAAAAGAATGATTTAATTTGGATAATCTTACCGTGACATACTCTACTTCTTTCTGTAGCTCTGCAGCATTCATAAAAAAGCCAAAAGCAATACATTTTCTGAAAAGAATAACAGTCATAATTAAAACTGAAATGAGTGTGACTAATCGCAATTTAAAAAAAATAAAATAGTTTTATCTGTTAATTTTGTTTTAAATATTTTGTAAACTATATTTCTGAAATAATATAAATTACTTCATATAATCAGTAAGGTATAACCATGTATTTTATATTAGACCAAAATCTTGAGTATTACTATTAGTACTATTACTTAAACCACTTTCAATTTGTAGGCCTATTTCTCAGTCTTGTCAAAACTGAAAATCTGCATAACTTATATATGGCTATGCAATTTATTATTTAGATAATCAACTTCACTTACTTAACCCTTATACAAAATATATTATTTTAACAGTAACAATTATTCTGTTATTGATACATTTCATGGTTAAATGGCAACAAGTTATAATAGAAGAACAGAACTGATATTAAACAAAATTCTTTTATTGCAAATAATGGCCTGCATTTAATGGATTATGTAAAATAAGGCTGGTGCAAGTCAAGCCTAACTCAAATTCAGAAAAAATAACCATATTTCTTTATTTTATAAAACTTATCATACTTAAACCTCTTATTCATTATTAGATTCATTAAAAATATTTTTTAATTAATTTATTTGAACCATGTCTGTTATCATTATAAAACCTATTAGATTCATAACAATTTTTTAAAATTAATTTACTTTAACCATGTCTGTTTCAATATTAATGATAAAAAGTATAAAAAAAACCAAACAAAAATGCTGTAACAGCTCCACATAAACCTATCATACTTGATATACTTCACTATATAATCAAACCTGGTCAAATGACCACATGTATTAAGCAGCCACTTGTCTTAAAGGGTCACTATATTTTCTCTTAATTTAGTATAAAAGAACTTGTTGTAAGCAGTCTATTGTCTTAACAGACCACATTTTGTTATTGCCTTGGATATCTGCTTAAGATAGGTTTGACTATTAATTAAAAATCACTTATTCTGTATATTTTACCCCTAATAGATGAATTGACTACGCTGTGCCACCTTAACGACAGATAAGTTTGCATGCTGTGGCAATCTGCTGGCATGTTTTCACACATCCACTAGATAACTATCACCTCCCCATGGCCTAATACATCTTACCAACCACACACAGCTTTCTCTCCTATCTTCCTTATCTCACAACCTGAAAGGTGCTAAAGCATATCTCCCTATTAAGACATACAGTGGTCGGTGTGAAACATAATCCCTGCCACTTGTTTGAGATGTGAAGCTAAACATTTCTAAAACAAATATGGCTACAAGTGGTTATCGCAGAAAATAATTTCAACATATAAAACGTTGGGTGTGGTTTTTTTTTTATCAATATTTAAGGAATTTTCTAAAAAATGGAAAATATATTGTACATGATTTCTACCTCTGAAAAACATTTATAATTTTTTTTTTCATATATGGATTCTGGTGTGAAAAATTAAAATTCAGAATTTTCTAACTGATATATAAATTCATATTAAAAGAAAGTTTGTAAATACTTACAAGCAAAAAAAAAAAATATATATAATTTTTTAATTAAAAAAGAAAACAAATATTTTAAAATAAAAAGAGAAAGAAACTTTGGAAGCAAACTGAAAAATGATAAAACATAATTTATATACTCTACCATATTAAATAGGATATTTGAAACTTTGGATAGCATAAAAGGTGATTACTATACATGTGTATGCCTCATTATAAAGTAACATCTGCTGTTATTATCATCATTATTTTAACCATTCTTTATTCACTTGGTGAATTACAATACTGAACACATTTATAAATTCACGTATTTCTGATGCATCTCTGAAATGGTCTATGTTTGTAACTGTTTACCTGTTACCTGTAAGTGAATATCTATATTCTGCTCTTCATTGTATAACGTCACTGCTATCTGAGCATAACAACAATACAAAGTAGCTAGTCACATCAGATATTTCAGTTTACTACTGTCACCATGCTTATTCACACAACTTAATTCCAATTCCTATTATTAATTTCAAATTAATGCAGTTAAACCAAACTAATATAAAATATTATGATGCATTTCACAATAACCTGTGTTACAGTAATGGTATGAATCATGTAACTACAGAGCTATATTATAAAACTAATTTAGACAGTGATTCATGAGTGCTTAAAAAACATTTTATTTTATCTATCTTACTGAAAATGCAGATAATTTATAACTCTTTTACCATTTAGACCAGATTATGGGGTGGTGTAGAATAAGAGAACAATAAAAGTATGAAAAGAATAGTAAAAATGTAATCCTCATACAAAAAGAAAATTGTATGCAAAATTGGCATCTCCTTTTTAAAACAATTTTTATTTGTCCTTGATAAATGAAAATTACAGGTTAACATCATGATAGGCTGGTTAGCTATGGCAAATGGTCTGGAACTTAACAAGAGAAATAACGAGATACATCTTTTTTCTTCCACAAATCTAACAGTTGGCAATTTGCTGGATACCTGCCAGGATTAGGAAAGGTGGGTGAGAAAAACAATGTATGAAAATAGAACAATCAGAGAGTATCAGTGCGTCAGTGGCCATGTTGCAGTCATATGCCATGATGTAACCAACACTGCTGCTATAACACACAGGGAAAGAGCACAACCAACACTGCTGCTATAAGTATAACACGCATAGAAAGAGCAAGGCTATATTAGAGAAAGCATAGATGGAAATCATCTCCACATGTTTACATCCTTAACAGTTTATGATGGTTCTTAACACCTATATTCAATGGCATCAGTCAGATAACCAAAACAGCAAAGTTTTCAGTATCAAAAGCAAAACAGACTTCTAAACTATATGATCAATATACACAAACAAATGTAGTTATTTCAATTACTAACTTTTTTTATTTTACAATCTTGATCATGCAGCCACCTGTCTTGAAATTCTCTTATTTTCTTCCATGTTGGCTTATTTAGTAGAGTTAACCTGAATTAACCAATATTAAAAGGACACTTGTGTTGATGCTTAAGCCAGATTTCACTGTATCTGGTCCCAAGGACAATTAAAAAAATTAGGAAAGAAATTGAAATAAAGGCATTTGGACCATACAACATTCAATTTCAAAATATTTTCTATTAACTACACAAAATATTGTCTAAAATTTGTATTTATAAAGATACCAGTTTACTTTTTGTTCCACTAATTTCATTAGTAAACAAAATTCTATAAATCCAAAAGTATTAAATCTACAGCTTGATTATGCCAGCATCATATATTAAAAAACAAGTTTGTGAGAATCCTACCTTATTGCTGTAGTATCCGTACCACAGGACTGCAAAGGCAAGTCAAGTTTCTGAGCTATTTCTCGCAGCTGCTTCCGCACTTCCAGAGCCATTTTCATATTTCGACCATTGATATAATTCTCAAAGCACCAGTGCTACAAATTTTATTTACAACTTCAAAATATAAAAATGAAGACATATTTTCTGAATTTTTTTTATTGTCAAATATTAACTGGGCTTTTTTTTTAATGTTCAATGTCGACAATGTATGGTTATAAAAAAAGGTTTAGTTAGGCAGTTAACATGCCATCCATCAGTAATCCTAGGGAAACTCTTATTACCCATGAAGGGAAGGAGATTCAGGTTATATATTTTTGGTAAACTCCATAAGGGCAGATAACTTTTGTTTGTTGCTGTTTAGATGTTGAAAACCATTTTTTTTTATAACAGCACACAAATTTACAAATGGATTATTTTTTACTGGTAACTATTATGAAAACAACTAAATTTTCAACAACTTTAAATCAGATTAACTTAGATTAAAGTAATAAATACAATAACCTATTTAATATTTAGAATTATGGATTATCTGTCCCTCATGAAACTAATGAAATCAGTTGTAATTCGTCATAACTGTCAAGTTTTTGTCTATATACATCTGGATATAAAATGACTACTGCAATATCAGGATATGATGACAAGATTCTTACCTTGTCGCCTCTAGCTCCCTTGTATGCCTTGTAAATATTGAGAAGTGTCACTGTATCACCCTCACTACACATGAATTTCTTCCTAGCTGCTATTGCCTCTTCTCTCTATTAAAAAAATTATACTTATATCTGTCAACATTAACTATGTTTGTACACACCAAATATATGAACAAACAATCTGTAACAAAATTACATTAATAAAATGACGGATCTAGGATATCACAAATAAAAGTGTGTGCTATGAGGTTTGTGGTGAGTATGGGGTGAGGAAAACACCTCTCCAGATATTTTTAATCAACTGAAATTTAAAAACAAGTTTGTCAAAACTTGTATGTCCCCCTGTCAATCAGTCCCTGCTAATATGCATAAATGAACAGTTAGGCCAGAGTTTTTTTAGTTTCTCAAACATAGGCCCCGAAAACATAGGGTAGGAGAGAGGGAAAAACAAGTTAGAAAATGTCTTGGAAAGGGGAAATAAAATTTGGTATAAAATAAATTTTACAAGTTTTACTCATTTAACTGGTCATATGCCTGCATACTTCTATATTCACCCCCTATGAAAAGAAATTATTCAACTTCAGTGTAAATTTAATATTTTTGTTTAAACAATGGTGCAGGTTTTTAAAAAAAAAAAATTATTGCATTCAGGACAGGAAATAAGTGTGAATTTTCACTTTTAATTTTAATTTAATTTAGCAAAATGTAGGGGTGGGTTTGTGAAACAAATAATTAAAAAAACCTGGCCTTATGAAATGCATGTTTGAATTAGCAAGTTGCACATCACAGACAGAAAACTACTTGAATACAGAGGGGGAAAAAAAAAAGAAAAAGAAAAAGGCTGACTTCTGCTTGGATCAGAACATGCAAACAAAACCAATTGGTTATAATATACATTATTTTTTTCAATCTCATCTTTTTGAGATCTTTCATTTTTTATATTTTTTTTGTATGAACGATATATACAGACATGTTTTATCACGATAGCTCTATGTACAGTGGATATTTACAGGCAATGCATAGCAGTGAAACAGACAAGGCAGTTTAGAGAGAAAACATCTTCATAAAGACAATGCATAAATATATTTTAATGTCAGATCTCAACTGAAACATTGTGTACGTACATTTTATACTGAACTTTAAATAAGGCCTTATTAAAATTATTACGGAATTCTTCTAAAGCAGCTAGATGAGTTTCTGACTCCTAATTTTAGTGTAGCAAGCACTTTTATAAAATCATTAATACTCAGAATCTACATTTATGAGAAACCAAGTGTTAACAAAATATTGCAAAATGTATCCCGTTAGCACAATTCATGTTCTGAATTAAGCTATATTATTTTTTCATTTCATATGGTTCTTAGCTTTGCAATTAAATTTTTATACTACAAGTGTAACAGAAAAATCTGAAACTCCACTGAGGGGATTTGAACTGTGAATCTCAGTTTGGGAGTCCAGCGCTCTATCAACTGAGCTAATAGGGAAATTCCTACTACGTGTAGCTATTTCTAGTAGGAGCACTTCATATTAACACTACTACACATATATCTAAGTTTGCTTTTCTTTACATACATGATATTTATTAATGTTAATGAATTAACCATGGCTACTTAAACTAACAAAGTTAGGGGCACAAAACTCCACTGAGGGGATTTGAACTGTGACTCTCAGTTTGGGAGTCCAGCGCTCTATCAACTGAGCTAATAGGGAAATTCCCACTAGCTATTTCTAGTAGGAGCACTTCATATTAACACTACTACACATGTATCTAAGTTTGCTTTTCTCTACATACATTGTATTTATTAATGTTAATGAATTTATTTAATGACTTAACCAAGGCTACTTGACATAACATTAGGGGCACGAACAGTAAGAATTTATAATTATAGATGGAATAGATCTTTTTTTAGTAACAAAATATTATGTGATTAAATGAATAAATTTCTCAAGTATTGTGTCTCGAGCAGCTTGCCATCAATCACAAATTAGGCAGAAATAAGTTAAGACAAAATCAATCACGAATTCTGTAAAATTTAAATGTCTTCCCTAAAATTGTTTTTAAAAATGAGAATATAGGTTATTAGCTTATACTGCTGTGATTAATCTAGTAAAATATTTTAATGTTGTGACGGGAATCAACTAATTAATGATCATTTAAGTTTTACTGACCAATGCTGTGATTAATCTAGTAAAATATTTTAATGTTGTGACGGGAATCAACTAATTAATGATCATTTAAGTTTTACTGA
>JAULBS010104630.1:53739-66008 GCA_032355785.1 Symmetromphalus regularis
TGTTTTTTTCCCCCCCCCCCCCCCCAGCACAAAAATATACATTGGATATTGGGGAGTTTAACTTGATAGACATTACATCCACAATTCTCCAAAATCAGATTTATACATCTCAAAAGAAAAAAATACTGCCTATTAATTAAAACATCAGAACATGCATGTAGTACAGCTGCTGATTAAAAAATATTAACTTCCATTTTTACAATGATGTGGTTGACATTAACAACAGGTAAAAAGCCTTTTTACATACATGCGATTTTGTCAAAAGTAAGAGAACACATTTCCAAAATATATATTTAGCATTTTTTTTTCCTAAGAAAAAGAGACAACTGTTTAATACGATACTAATAATTTATATGGAGTGAAGAACAAAATTTTAACAAAACTACATTCAATTTGTCGGCACCTAACAGAGAACCAAACATTCATTGATGACATTTTTTTATTATTAAAATCTGCCATTTTAAAAAATAAAAAACAAAACATTTTTTTCCTCGACACTATCTGCAATTTATTTATTTCAATAATAATAAAAATTTATATGCCTGCTGACCATCCTTTTGAGACTTTAGCAATAAAAAATTTAATGTTTATGCGTCAATATTTATTTTTATTACCATTTCAGAAAACTACAATAATGAACGGTAATAATGACTGAAAAAGTTATATCCAAAACATTTTAACATTCAATAGACTGACTTCACCCCTATGATAATTTTCTAAACATACAAAAATGGTAGTTCTAACTATAATTGGTTAACACAGTATGATGACCAAATCAACAAGTTTATATGGAGAGAATACTTTAAAATGTCATTTCTTTTTTCTTCGAAGACAGAGCCGGTCTTAAGCTAGCTGGACCAACAGCTCCCAACTGGGACCCACACTTGGGTAATCTATTCTCGTCTTGTCTTCTAAGTCTAACAGAGCTTGACATGGTGGCATTTTAAGTGTGACTATAAAGAAATATGATGAAGCACCGGTGTAAATTTACGAGATTCACTACAATTCAGATTAATGATCTTTAAAGATGCATGTCTGTACCTAAGTGAATTCATTTAATTATCTATACAAATATATTTTCACATTTGAGCTGACATTGTTGAACAATTAATGCTTTCATCTTGATGATTGATCATACAAATTGCTGAGATAAACATAGTGTATTTTCAGAGACAACACATAGCCCTAAAAGAGGAGAAATTTTTTTGTAATCAAATATTTTTTGCTGTTCTCAAAAACAAGAAACAATGCTAAAAACCAGGACTTGGTGATAAATCTAGATGATTTTCACATCTAAAATTTTTATAAGTTTGGTATATATACACAGATCTCTTAAATTGGTAAAAATAAATCCTATTTTAATGTAGCAATAATTTATGTTTAACAACACCCCTCCCCGCCACCCCAGCACTAAAATAAACATCGGCTATTGGACCAACAAGATAAATCAAATGAAACTGAAGAGGATGGTGACTAACACAAATCTATAATGGAGACAATACTGTAGGGGTGGGGACACATCCTTCCTTTTTGGCCATGAGGATGCTCTGTATCGCCCACCTTTTGGACACGGGGGATGATCCACCTCAAACCCCCCCACCCCCTGCCCATAATATAAGAATATGAAAAATATGGTAAAAAGTAATGGAATGAATGTTGAAGTGTATGGTGAGAAGAGTGAACATACATGTAAAGAGTATTACACATCAAACAAATATATGTGTAATAAACAAAACAAATCACATTAATGTGATGAAAATGCAGGTATACCAATTCACAAAATATTTTACTTCAGACCGATTTTAATACTTTACGAACTACGATATGAGAATGAACCAATGTTTTAGTGGTTATCAAATGGAGACCACTTGAGAATTTCAGGGCGGTTATTATTCAATATTTTAATTATAAAATTTTTAATAATGTGATATGTAAATATACAGTCTTTATTAAGTCTTAATTTGTGTACAATTAAAATGGATGAATATCAATGATTATTAAAAGTAGTGGGGATCAGAGCCATAGCTAGGAATTTTTGTTAGGGGGGAGGGGGGAGGGGAGGTTCAAAAAATTCTTGGAATGGACGAGTGACAAACGCATGAGGCACTAGGGTATTTGACCACCCCCACCCTCCAAGGAAATTTTGAAATTAGAGTCTCTGAAATAATGCCATTTCTAGCCATTTCAGGGAGGTTACATACTTAAAACAGTAGAGGCTTTTTTAAAAGTTTATTTCTAATGTACTTTAATGTTTTTGTTGGGGGTGAGGACTTTCCACTCCTCGCTAGCTACAGCCCTGGGGATGGGTAGCCATCATGAAAAGTCATGGTAAAAGAATAAATGGCAGAAGTATCCTTTTGGTCTACATCGCAAACAAACAAATATACAGTAAGAAGGGAAAGTATAATTTTAAACAGTTCATTTTGATTGGATTTGTCATTAGCATTTAATATAAACCATCGGCATTTAGTACTTTCTGCGATACAAAGCAAACGTTTATTGTCGAATATATATCATTACCCAAACTGACCCTAACTAGCTTCAAATGACCTTACTATAGATGGTCATATTTTACAGATTGTACGTGGGTAGTCAAAAGTCTTGAGTGTTAAGGAAAAACCTAGCAAGTCACATTTTGGTCAACATTGAGTTGGTGCCATTTTTGAAGTTACTAGGTTTGGCATCACCTTATAAAAGCAAACGATTGTCGAATTGTGTTATGGAAAAACTTATCAAGTAACAGTTGGATTATCTAACTAATCAATTTTTTAAAATTTAACAAATTTGACTTGCTAGGTTTTGCCGTAAAACTCAAGAAGTGTGGATCCACGTACCGTATGCTTGAAAATCATTGTTATACATTGTATTGTCTACATTATGCAAAGGTTTAAAGTAAACAAAACTATAATAAACACTGTACTTGAATAACAAGTAATGTACTGATTAGCAAATTGATTTCTCTCTCTTCTCTTCAGTTCATTTTGCGATTATAATTTTTTTTTATTATTGTACAAAACGTATCTTTTTCTATAGCTAGCACTTTTACGTGGTCAACATACATAATAATTTTGGTTGTTGTCAGGTTGAGCAAGTCCAATGGAAACTATAAACAAATAAAGAAAAATGTGACTAATATTACCGGTAATTCAAACGCTGAGCTTGTGCAGAGGCAGTTTTTAATGAGAAAGTCTTCGGCACATTTCTGGGACTGTTTAATAAGACAATTCCCAGGCAACTGTAACACTGGGAATACTGGTTTCACTCGTGACTAGAACTAGCATAAACTGTAAGTTTAAGAGATTTGGCACTCAGTTCATTTTAGCAACATTATAAGACAAGTTGCTGCTTCAGAACCAAAAGGGTGTACACGTCTGAATTTGGCACTTACTGGTATGACCGAATGCCACTAAGTGAGCAGAATCTGGTGCATAAAGGTCGTGTGTTGGTTTCTGAAGCTATCCCACATTTATCTCGAAATAAAAGATATTCCATATAAAACTTTTTTTATATGGAATTGTCTAGGTGAGAAACTGTTTTTGGCCCTTTTCTACATTACTTTGTACCCCAACTTATACCCTTTTGGTTCTGAAGCAGCAAAGAGAAACAGCCCAATGGTGAAATGCTTACACTGCCAATGGACTATATATAAATGTAGGCTTTTCAGGATAGAAATCGGTCTTCCTTAATCTCTTGTACAAAATATCAAGCAAGGCATGTAAAATTAGGATAGGTATAGTTACATACAACATTACATGGTTGTTATCTTAACAAAAATAGCGTATGGTAAAAAACAAATAATAAAAAATTATGTTCTTCTTTAAAAATATATTTAAAATTCAAATTTATTCTTTTAGAATGGCGTTACATTTTGTTTAATTTTCAAAGCTGTTTACTTTTTTGTTTTATTATCACCATAAAGAAAGTTATTGCTACAAATATATACACCATCCCGTATGTTGTTGGGAAAACGTTCTTTCAAAGTTTGTATGATTAATCATTCAATTGTAAATCACAAAGCACACAACCAATCGACAGAAGGCATATGTGAATATAAACAATATATATTAAGTATATACTAGTACATTCAAGATGACGTGACCCACTCCGACAAAAATAGACTTTCCAATGAATATATAACTGATTCACAATAGCAGTGGCGTGCAGAGGTTTGGTGATGCCCAACGCCAACTCCTTGATTGTATACCCCCATGATTCAAGTATAGGGCCTAATTTTAATTTCAGTTTTTTTTATTGGATGCCCCCCTGAAATGGACGCCCAGGGCCATCGCCTTCTCTGCACACCATTGCACAATAGCCCAAAATGTACATACATAATCATTTATTACTTTAATCATTCAAAAATATTTTTATAGATAAAAACACATTTTAGAAATTGTCTGAAGTTTTAAAGTACTTTCTAACAGGAATTTTTTTTACTTTACTAGATTACTTTGATTTATTAATTACAAGCTATTGGATGTCAAATATTTGATAATTTTTACAGTTATCAGAACAAACCTGCAACCATTAGTTTTCTATCAGCAGCAAGGGGTCTTTTACGTGCACTTTGGCATGGACAGGACAACTCATATAATGGCTTTTACATACCAATTATGGAGCATGTGTTGGAGTTGAAATAAACTCAATAATAAAATGAGTGCATAGAGCCATTAGAAAGAGTTCAATTCTATATCAAAGTGCCTCAACCAAAGGCTCTATGACTTCCTAACTAAAGTGATTAAATTTATTAAACCAGAAAGTCATATTATTCATTAACTTTGAAGCCTATTTTCAGTTAACAGAATTTGTGTCTTAAAACATCCATAGTATCCTTAATTTTGAAAGATTTGCAATTCTGAAAAACCAAAATCAATGGAAGGTATAAACCAGTATTTCCCATATTTTCTCTAAGTACCTAAATTTGTCAAGAGTGTCTGAATTCAACAAGTCTTTCATACATGAAACCACATGATGGAGATCAATACATACAATATATGATTAAATACATATATTAAATTGGATCAAATATCTTTTTCAGGGTTCCCACTATATTGACAATTATTTTCCATTAGCAGGCATGAGAAATGGAAAAAATGGCTGGGGAGTATTCAGCCTGAAATCTGAATCCAATGGATTCTTAGGCCCCGACAGGGGGTTAAGGAGAGTGAGGTCCCTCGTCCAAAAATAAATTTAGGTATTTTGGTGGCCGATCTGTTTCCATTTGTACCTACATTGTTGTGGGTTTTTTCCAGGAAGCCTTGAGGCAAACTGTGAACTTTACTGGCACGTGTATATATATATATATATATATATATATACGCCAATGGGCATACAATTCCCATGCTTGCATTAATTTTCCACAAGATGATAAAGAAAATTCACATTGAGAATACATATCAACTGCCAATAGTCTACTATTTAGATACTACTATTAAATCAAAATGAAATATTTTAACCAATTCTGAGTTAGAATCAGGCTGTAGTATGTTATCGTAGTCATAGTTTCACATCCAGAAATTATTTTCCCATCAAGAAAATAATAATTTCACTGTAAAATCATAACTACAAGTTTTTACAGGTTTTTTTTCATGTTTTTTCAGTACTGGAAACATTTTGTGTGAGTTTTCAAAATCTGTGAGAACCATTTTTAACTCTGCATTTTATAGATTTGATATAAAAATAGCAGATACATCTTTTGACTACTTCAATAGGTTATAATGACCAGAGGATTTTCACATTATTTCAAAACTACCTACATCTGCAAAGGAACGTAATTGTGTTAGTATACATTTTGACCATTTTAGTAAAATCTCATTAAGTGAAGAATTTATCCATAAAAAGTAGGAAATTAGCAATGTTCAATAGTATAATATGTTGCCTCTGAAATGTTTTAACCAGATTTAAATTCAATGTATTGCACATATATGACAATGCAGGTAAAATATTCCACATGTTTAAATACTGATACATTGGGAGTACATACATTTTAATACCACTGTTCAATTTCTCAGAAATAGTTAGATTAAATACTTGTTAATGATTACTAGTATAAAAATATAAATGAGGTAACTAGCCAGATAGGATACAGATTTTTCGTTGGGCAAGCTTCATTGAGAACTAGAAAATGTTTATGCTCAGTAACGAAATGTTTAATGGGCAATTCCACTGTCACGGGTTTGACCATCAGAGAGGTTTTATAGAATATACCATGAAAACCTTACAAAGTGACTTTGATTTCAAGGTGTGATTAGAAATACTGACACCCAAATTATGAAGTATAGTCACCATTATATTTGAAAGAGAACTAGTATAGTGACTAACCAAAGTTTTACTCCTGTAACGGGTATGACCTTAACTGTCACACCCATTACAGGAGTAAAACATTGGCTGATGAATATAAGAGGCTTCTGATAAATATAATGACTGTACTTTATAATTTGAGTGTCAGTGTTTCCAATCACATCATGAAACTAAAACTGCCATGTGAGGTTTTCGTGGTATATTCTATAAAACCTCTCTGATGGTCACACCCGTGACAGTGGAATTGCCCAATTGCTGCAGACATTTATGCCCTCTACCATTCAAAACTCATTGTTTAATAAGGATCCACAGTTGCCATCACTATATTCCAAACCACTGACAAATTCTTACTTCGGAAAAACTGTTTCTCTAAAAGAAGCATGAACCAGTTTTAATATTTAACAATAACAAAATATTTTTAATTTTAACAGTCACTTATCCTTGTTACAAAAGTATATATTCGTTCTACATGAATATACATGCATCACCTGCAATTAAAAAGGCAAAATAAATGCTGTTGAGAAATAGTTTATTTTATTTATTTATTTAATGACTCCCAGCATAAAAGTACATATCGGCTATTGGGGGTCACACTATGGTTAATTCAAATATTTATACATTTTTTCCAAACATATATACAAACAAATCAATTATATCGTGAGAAATAGTGTCCATGGCATTTTCCATGGTAATTTTAGCATTTATAAAGTATATTTGTAATAATAAGAAAAAAAGAAAAACTGAAAAATAAACATTCAGTCCAATGCAAAAATAGTGCCACAGTGAATGAAAAACTCTGTGGCAATCTCAACAGCACTGCTGATTACCACAGGCAACTGCAGGGGTTGTACCTGATAAATAGTTCTTCAAAATCTATAGGCACGCCAGCTGCCTGAAAGACATCACGAACACTGGACATTAGTGCTGGACCAACACCATCTCCTGGTACCATTGTTATTGCTTGACGTCCAAGAGGACTTGCCACTGGTTCTGCAACATTCTGAAAGAAACGTTTAGAAAGAAAGAAATGTTTGTTTAACAACACACCAGAAAATTGGATAATCATCAGCTATAAATTGTTAAATTCACTGTATTTGCAACTCAGTGTCTTCACAGAAAACCTGCAACAACCACACATGATAATCTTTCCAATTAGCAGCACAGGATTTTTAACCCCTTCAATAAAGAAAATGTCCATGGCAAAATAAATGCTGTGGAGAAATTGTGTCCACAGCATTTTCCATGGCAATTTTGTACTTGATCTTTAATAATAAGTTGTGGATCATTGGCTGGAATGAGAAACAACCCAAATGTATCCATTGAAAGAGACACAAATATTGAACCTTCTCCGTTGTAACTACACTTTTAAAATCAAGTCTTGATTTTCATCACCACCCAATAACAAATTCTTGTCCTGGATTCTTTTTCAAAAGGAATCTGAAAATCTAATCCCGTAATAATCATGTAAATGAAATTCATGGTTATCCTATTAGATTCTCATAAAATAAATCTTTTAATAAAAAATTTCAATTTCATTTAAAAAAAAAACCTTTTACGGTAACGTTTTTGTAATCATCTAAAATACATCAAGGAATATTTATTAGGAAATATAATTTACATGTCCAGATAATGATTATGTCATTTACTAACACCACATTTTAAATTAATTTGTCTCTCAGCATACTTTAAAAAAAAATGGCCATAAAAATGGATTCTTGTTGATTAGTGTTGCAGTAATTCAAATGGATTCTAATAGAATATGACGAAAAATGAGCCCTGTTTTATGGTTTTATTTTATGACCTTGAAACTCCACCTCAGATTATTGGCAGCTGTCAGAGGGAATAGAAAATCTTTTCTTTTTTTGAAAATTAAATTAATTTGCCCATCTTATCCACTGTAAAAATAAAATGTGATGAGAATCAAGATTATTTTTTTAAGTGGCCTTAATTTCAAAATTTGATATTGATAGTTACATTAATAAAATGTGCATAACTTTTTTAATTAAAAGTATTATTTTTAATGTTTTGGCACCCATTATGTTTCGTTGTCAAGTCACTAAGATGAACTAGTGAAAAAAATCATCGATCTCCTTAAATACGACTTGAACATAGTACCTTTTAGCCTTGAAATATATGACAGAAACGGGTATTGATATATACCGAAAATATAAAACATACATTATTTTATAATACTCATACTCATCTGGGGGGGGGGGGGGGGTACAAAGAAAAATACATTCTATATTTAACATATTATTTATTTATAATATATTCAACCTACTGAACATTTCCGAACGCAATTTTTTAAATGCTGTAACACATCGTTGCCCAGAACGCGAGGAAACACGCTGACTGCCATTTTCCTATGGATATGACGTCACTGGAAATTGGGGATTTCCTAAAAAGTCGGGATAGCTCGTCGGATTTCGTAATTTTTAACCAAAAACAAAAGGCTCGTGAAGTGGTACAGAACAGGTTTCAAAGGCCAAAATGATTATATGTAGATCATGCCATGCCATCCTCAAGATACAACACTGTTATAAAATGCGTTTATTATTACAGGCGCCAAAAACAAGTGTAAGATCAAAATGAGTATTGCAAAATATATAGACCCAAAAAGTTAGGGAGATCAGCTTGACCAATCTTGAAATGTTAATTTCAGTTGTGTGACAAATGAATATTATAAGTATTTCAGTTTAAGATTGTGAAAAGGGGCAGTGTCATAGTTGCATATTTATATTTTATTATTTGTGTTGAAATGTAAAGTGTAACCTTAATTATACCCTTAGTTACATGTATTGATAACTATTAATATAGAGTAAAATAATTTCTTGATAGAAAGTAATTATTTTATAGTCCTTAGAAGATGATGGATATCATGCAATGACATGACACAAGCACAGAGACATGACACAAGCACTCAGATCTGGGCAGTAGTGTAATTCTACCGATTAAATGGATGTGTCTCACTTAAACATAATTAAAAAATAATAATAATAATGTAAAAAAAAAAAAGCAACAGCATTAAATTTATGCGTCATCTTCATTGTTGGAAATTGGTACAATATTATATTATTTTGATATTTTATAGTTAACTGTGTAAATTTTCCTGCTGTGTAAATTTTCCTGCTGTCATTAAACATACTACACATTAATTTTTTTCTACATCTAATTATTAAACCTTTCAGTTTCACCTACTTTAAATCACCTACTTTAAAAACATAAAAGCTTTCAATAAAATGCCACATATTACTGCATTAATGCTGTCAGTATAATTCACAGATTTCAAAGTATGTGACTGCTGGTTTGTTTACATCGAGATTTCCAACTTCAAAAGATGACAAGTCTGTGAGTCGATTTCCTGTTCCAGATATTTCAAGTCTGCCTCAAGATTTAAAAGATCGGTTTGGGAATGTAAGATATTAAAACTACACATAGCTAGGTTAGTTTTCTTGGAAAATGCTATCATTTGTTCAAGGCACAAAATAACCGGTGTCGCATCACAATTTGCGATGGAAAAAAATGAACTGCGAGTCAAAATTATCTGTTCAAAGCAAAATGTGAAACCACTTTTTCTCTGAACCAGTGCTACCTGATACACATCTGTCGATGTCTTTATTGAATTGTTCCTTGAGTTCACTACATTAATATAATGCCAATGAATTGATGTCACTGCATTTAATACATGTTCAGTAATGTACTCTCACAAAGCTTGCTAGAAGTAGCCCGCAAATTAATGGAAATTATTGCTACACATTTGACAAAAATTGCTAATCATTTTTTAACATTGATTAGCAATTTGCTAGTTAAGTGAATTTTTTTTATTTTGTGTCTTGTAACATATAATATGTATTATGTACATGTGTAGGTACTCTATTAATATTTTGTTTCTAAGTAGCTATTCTCTTTATATTGCTTATTTTTAATCAGTGTAGATACTATATTCTATGTAAGTGCAGTATGTTATATATACGTACTATGTAGATAGTGTATACTATATAATTACTATGCCCTGTATAATGAGTTTATACTACATTATGGTTTTGCTTTCTCTATGTATGTATGTAGTAAATACTTTTAGACTAGTAATATGCTGTATGTAGTTAGTATATATGTTATGTAGTACAAGTACAATATACGCTTATGTAGGTACAATATACTGTAAGTAATATATACTTTTAAGTAATCCATACTCTTCGCAGTTATTGTGAATTTTACATACATTATGTTGTAGTCTGAGGAGACATATTTGTGAACTGAAGTTGTGGTCTCGGGAGTCGTATTTGTTAGTTGATGTTGTGGTCTGAGACATATTTATAAACTTAGTTTGTGGTCTGAGGAAACTTATTTGTGAACTGATGATGTGGTCTCAGGAGATATATTTGTGAATTGATGTCGTGGTCTGAGGAGATGTATTTTTGAACGTAAGTCATGGTCTGAGGAGACGTATTTGTGAACTGAAGCCATGGTGTGAGGAGACGTATTTGTGAACTGAAGTCATGGTCTGAGGAGACATATTTGTGATTTAATATAATGGTCTAAGGATACAAGATTAAATGTGTTCTAACTTTGGGGTTTAGATATTTTTTAATGTGAATTTGGAATGAAACTTGTTTAAATATTATGAGATATTTCACTTGAAAGACAATGATTTTACAGATAGAGATTTTTGTTTAATAAGGTGGAAAGATTTAATGAATTTGTTTTATAATTTTTTTGTTGTTTTGCTGCTAAATACAATGTTTAAATGAAATTGTTTTCTTTGGTTGTCATTTCTAATCAAGAAGCCAAGTAATAATTGAGTAACCCTTAGTCAAATCTGGATGTGACACAAGCCTAGAAATAATAATTTGTACAGTACCAGTCAAATATATATCAAACAATTGGTACCAGTGTTTATGAAAACCTCCATGTCACACAAATAGAAATATATACTTAGGATTTATTTTTATTATTATATAATTTAGCTCAATTTTGATAATGTACACAACATGCATATTTTATAGAATACTTAATGTTAATTTTCATTAAAAGTTAAAATGTGAGTGTCAAACAAAATGACCAACAGAATTAATTTTGTGATCTTCCAAAATAACACATCAATACCTATATTTTAGGTAACAAGTGAGTGTCAAACAAAATGACCAACAGAATTAATTTTGTAATTTTCCAAAATAACACATCACGGTTTTTATTTTAGGTAACAAGTATCTTCTCATTTGATACATGTCAAAATATGTCAAGTGTGTGTGTGTATGAGTATGCATGTCGAAACTGGTCTAACATTCACCTGTACAGAATGGCCCTCCAAATGCATTTCCTTATTTATTTTACTTGTTTATAAGAGCCACCAGTCCTATGCAGCCAAAGGACATTAATTTTCATCAAAAATGGATGTCTGAACGTACCATTATGGCCACAAGATACAAATTGGTCTAACGTTCTCTTTTCATCATCCCAAATCTGCTAATGCAACCACAAAGTTTGTTGTGTTACAAAATAATGATTAAGATGAAACAAAGCAGGTACATGCTGACGTGTATCATTTAATATAGTGCATGAGCCAGATAGGTTGGTCGGTACAACTAAAGCTGGCAAATTGCCATAGTTATTTCTTGCAAGGTACATGCCTCTGGATAAAAACCATGTATGATAGCAATTAATATCAAGTAGCTTTTCCTGTTTTTTTTCACCACTATTTGAAGGTACCCTTAAAAATGTAATGTTTTCAACGACATCAGACAATAATCAGTACACTTACAATTCTTTTCATCATGATGCCCACAAATGATTCTGGAACAAGTATTATATATCAAATAAAAGCTACGGATCAGCTGATTATTATGGTATATAGTACTGTAGGATTGATTTGGTTAATCTGTGACTAATTCTTCATTAAAGAACCACACCCCATTTCTTATTTCGGCAGCCAATAAAATGCCCACAATTTTATATTTTCTCTTTGACAA
>JAULBS010104631.1:0-48797 GCA_032355785.1 Symmetromphalus regularis
TTTAAAAGCTTGCTACCATCTAGTAATAAGCTAGGTTGAATATATAGTTAATTCTCAGCTAAGTGGGAAGGGAGCAGGCATTTAAAGGCTTGCTACCATCTAGCAGTCTTGTTTAGAGGCAGCACTGCAAAAGCTCATTAGTTTTTCGGGATGATTACATTGATTTTCTTGTTGACCAGTACCTGTAGTGATGATCCATGTTCATGGGCAGATGTATACTGTATGACAAAAAAGTCTGCATCCATAACTTTTCAAGCATCACAATACTGGGTTAGCACTTCACTTAACAGCAGTGAATTCCAAAAACAATTGGCAAATTTTATTTTTATGTAACAAAATGATTTCTTGTAATGAGTTAAGTAAAATACTTTTTTTTTGTTGGAGTGTAGAGGGATGTTTTGTTGATAATTTTTCTAATTTTTCTCTTAAGCCACTAATCTTTATGATAAATTTCACCATTGTTTCCATACACACAACCAACTTATGCCATTGGTACATCAAATTTCAAAGCATATCAACATGCATTGATCTACATATGATACGGGTTGTTACAAAACTAGACATGAAATCACACGTGTTTGATATGTGCTGGTAATAGCTGGGGGTGGTCCTGAATAGACAATTCCTTTCCTTTATTTTCCCCATTTAACAGAAATTATCCTTTCTAAATGAAAATTGATGCCTAATTATGGTTGGGTTTGGGGTTAGTTTTGAACTGACCTTTTTCTGCCACTTCTACATGTAAAATGCTTTTTTGTAATTTTCAAATACTCCAAAATTCTTTTAAACATTTTCACAGCTCTGTGTTACAATCCTGCTAATAGTTAAGCTTTATAAGTACACGGGTAGTCTCCAAGCAGACTGAGAAACGGAGAATCCCCACAGACAAGTAATTAGAAAATGTCATGGAGATGAAATTGGAATTGTACAAAGAGCTTTTTTGGCTTAACAGTTGTTGACCATTGCACAAATGTCAATCAGCATTTGCATTAATTTGTCTAAGATATTTGTTTCATTTGATGTCTTAAGAATTTCTTTATAACTTGAATCGCCTAACAGGAATAAAAAGATGTAAAGTATTTGTTTTGAAAGGACTTAAAATGATGACTTAATGAAAAAAAAAACAGTTGCAAACTAATAATGAAATGCAAAATTATAAACATGCTTTTAAATGATTTGAAATAACATCTTTAGTGAAATTATAACAAAAATTAATGATTTCAATTGGTGACTTAAATGTTGATGTAATAATAGAATATCAAATACTGTAATTTGGCTTTAAAAAGACTTGAAAGGCCAATCTTAACAGTGAAATAACAAATGGCATAAATTTCATTTGAAATGCAGTTTAAAATTATTAAAATGACTTCATAGCAATACAATGTATAAATTTCTTTTGAAGCAATTTAAAATAACCAACACTTCCGAACTGCCTTAAGTAACAACTTATTTATAGCTTGCAACATAATTGATTATTTTGATACCGATGAAAAATATCGTTTCAATTGTGTGTTTAATTGACACAGTATGATTGCCAAAGACAAGCTGGTAACGTCATAAGATTGAATGGCTCAAGAAACCTTTCTATAAATACCTTAAGATCATGTTAATCAATAATTTGGGTTAGCCTGGTGTTTTATGGATTGTATAGGTATTGAGTTGATGAATTCTCTAGTGTATGTGAGCCTATTACTACACGTCACGACATGTTAGCTTGTCACTGCCTCTCCCACAGAGTCCCCGGAGAACAATACAAACGGGTCACATCCATTATCAAATGCACTGCACTGATGTAAGTAATTGACCACAGGCGCTAAATATCATGTGTCATTTAAATTAAAGATCCATTATTAACAATTAAATGTTAAAATCTGCAGTTTTGTTACATGAAGTAGTGAGGTGTACATTGTAAATTCTAATGAAGGCTTGTACAGAATTAATATATATTTTATAACAGGATTATTTGTTTTTTAGAGGATTCTTCTAAACAGAGTGACATTCTATAAAGGTATTCTTCCTATATTTATTATAAACCATTTAAATAACAGGTCCTGTATGAAAATTAAATGTTAATATACGTAGTTTGGGTACATGAAGCAATGACATACAATGTAAATATGACTGAAGGCTTGTATGCTTATAATATAGGATTTAATTTTTAGAGAATAACTTCATATTGATTTACATTCTATATAAATAAAGTCTTATTATTATTATTTTCATTATCCATAATAAATCAGTGAGTAAAATAAAATTAGTGGTGTTTTTTACCGTAGAGTAAAATCAGAAACATTGCATGTGCAAATATGGCTATTCTAATTATCTAGTAGAAAAAGATGCTCTAACAGACTAAAATCCACCACAGTGTCTGGTAGTTGTGGTCATTGCCTTCAAATGCCTGACTGCTTGATTATATGATTGGATTAATATGGACCAGCATGCAACACATAATGACAGATAACAGAATCACAGTTTCCATCTGTCTGCCAATCTGATCTCCATCAACATTTGGTCAACAGACATTAACGATGAATAAATTGTCATTATTAGACATGGGATTTAGTTCTGATTGTTTGAAAAATAATCTATTAAAAAGTGTTATTTTAGAACTAGTATATCAAAGGCTGTGTGGATAGTGTATTCTAAGATGTTTTGATGATTGTTATGTATTTACATATATATAGTTATAAAAAAGTGTCCTATTTTGGTATTTTTTACACATGTTAATAAACAGCTGCAAAACAATCTCTTCAATTGTAATGGTCTGATTCCACCAATATTAAAAGTACAGGGTGTCCATAAAGTCTCTTTACAATTTACAATTTAAATTTTCTATTACAAAAGCAGATGAATAGATAAATACATAAATAAATAGATAAATGGTACCTGAACAACACAAATGCAATGTGATTAAAATACTTCATAAAAACAATAAAATCTAAGTACATAAACAAATCGATAAAAACATCCCATCAATTGCCTTTGTAATAATTTTGTTTAATTGTGAAGAGACTTGATGAACAGCCTGTATATTGTGCACTCACATTATAATAGAGTGCAACCTCACTATGCAGGCTCTTACCTATGATATTACATGCTGTCATTTTAAGTGTACGTGTACTGGTAAATTATTGATAATAGTTAGTTGTTTGAAGTTAATTGATGATATACTCTATATTTAAACATAAAACTAGGACTGCCAACAATACCAGTTTGGGTAGTTTATTTCCCTGTAGATTATTGATTTCCAAACTTTTTCAGGCTGCCGCTCCCTTGGCTTCCAGGCCATATCCCTAGCACCCCACCCCCCATCCCACACACACAACACACATACAAAGACACACCTCTTTCTTGGTATTAGGTAAAAAAATATATATTACTTGTTTCTAATGCTACATTCCTGCTCCCCTACTGCCCCCTTTTTCCTCACCGTTCTCCAATATTTCCACTGGTGGGGAATACTACCCCTTTTGGTAATCACTACTGTAGATTTTTATCTTTTTGTCTGGTAGTAAATTGCTTTTATTGTTTTGTTTTGTGTATATAATTGATGCATGCTGTTTTAAATACAGTGTGTTGAACAAATGTTGTTTTGGAAGACTTGACACCTCGTGCAACTTTGAGAATACCCCTTTAACATATATTTGATAATTTACACCATCTTGTCAAGAAACTTCACTATGTAAGATAGAAAAAACAAACGAAACAAATAAGTCAAGCGATGTTTTCAACTTCCATATGCTGATGAGGTTCATGAATATTTAAATAGCCACATGTTCTTACGAATCTAATAGCATGCACTGGAATGAGCGATCCAAAAATATCTATAACTGAAACCAGTCTGTGCCATAATGCACTGGAATTAGCAACTACTTCTGCCAAACACTTTCTGAGAAAAATCAATATTACTTTGGTAACTAGCGACTCCCAGCTCGCTACACTTTCTTCATTTGCCATTAATCATTTCAATATCTACATACTGAACCTATTATTTGTAGGATCAAATTAAAGGTCAGTAAATTTAATGTGCCACTTTTTTCTGAGCAGTATACTAATCATTTGTAAATTTAAACTGCATGGAACACACTGTTTTTAATAATAAAAATATTTCATTGTAGAAGCATAATGTACATAAAAGGAAAGGATTGTTTAATAAATAACACTACCAGCCCTGGTGGTCTAGTGGTTACATTATCGGATTGTCTCCTTGTAGGTACTAGGATCAAATCTCATTAGAGGCATGGGATTTTTAATCTCAATACCAGATCTAATCCAGAGTGAATGTTCTACAAGGCACTGAGGGTAGGTGTAAACCACTTACACTAACCACGGGTCCACAACAGGTTTATTAAAGGTTGCTATTTGTGCTTTCCTGTCTGTAGGAGAGTGCATATAAACGATCCCTTGTGCTTATATGAGTAGCTACATTAGAGTGACAACAGCGGGTTTCATCTCTCCTAATAATATTAACTTCTGTCCTGGACAGACAGCACAGATAGCCAAATTTTATTCCCAGGACAGCATGCTTGAACCTTAACTGGATAGGACAAGAAAATAAGTAAACCAAACAACTAGTAAATTAAACTAAAGATACCCTCTCTTGACAACTGTTACTGTTTGTATTTGATTATAACTGGTGTTTTCTGTTACCTTTTGTGTTGTAGTTCTGTATTGTGGGGTAAACCCTTCTATGGTGTAGTTCTGTATTATTATGCTGTTAAATGTCTGTTTTCATATTTGTCTTGTTATAGATCCTTGGATGTTCATATTGGCCATCAGAGAGCCAATACACCCACTTTATTTGGTGGAGTCCTGGGGGACTAGTTGTTTTTTTAAGCACTATTTTATGACATTTTGAGTCAACATGTTGGCTGTTGCTACTTGAAAGTTACTTTGTAGTGAACGAACATTTTTGTTAACTACAGCCCTGTTAAATATTAATTAACATTTTATCTTTAAAATTCTTTATTTGACAATAATTATATTTTTTGCCTTACATAACCTTGGGGTAGGAGGATGCCTGAGCAGCACAAATGTTAAATTTCTTTATGTAGCATGACTGTAAATTGTTTAATATGAAATACGACCTGTATTATGCTGTTAAATGTGTCACCAGAGGGCCAATACAGCCACCAGAGGACCAATATGAACAACCTCGGACCTTAACATTCAGAAGAAATATTACATTCAGAAGAAATATTTAAAATGTTATAAAATCGGTTTGAAAGTAATTCTTTCAACTTGGATTTTCCAAAATTCCCTCAGTTTATTATTATGATTTATTATTATGGTCGATAATAGGTGCACTGGTGCTGTATTTTGTTACATTATTTTAATGCAGTCAACAGTTAATTTAATTTCCAGAAAATGGCAATTTCATTTTTTATGCAGGTTAAACTATTAGTAGTACAGATGAAATATACCGAAGTTAAAATATCATGAGCTCATATCAGACTTGTTAATATTGGCCCTCTGAGAGGCTATGTATTAAAGCCAATTGATAAATAATGTGAGGTAATGTGTTCTGTAACATATTGACAGAGCAGTTCCATATCATGTTGAATCTTATCGGAATCAAGATTTCATGCTAGATGTTTTAATGATGTAAACGTGTGTAATTTTGTCATGGAAACAGTAATTACTGATCATTTGATGGTCAGCTGTTGACCGCTGTAATTGTTATCTTGAATACGTACAGTGAAATACTGCTAAATTGATTTATTCCCTAGATAATCATGTTAGAACAACCCAACATCTCATTTTCAGTGTTTATTAAAATTTAATGCATTAATGATTTATCTTTATTTGGTGAAGTCCTGGGGGACTAGGTTTTTTTTTTAAACACTATTTTATGACATTTTGAGTCAACATGTTGGCTGTTGCTACTTGAAAGTTATTTTATAGTTAACAAACATTTTTGTTAGCTACACCCCTGTTATACATTAATTAATATTTTATCTTTGAAAATCTTTATTTGACGATAATTATATGTATTGCCTTACATAACCTTGGGATAAGAGGACACCTGAGCAGCATAACTGTTAAATTTCTTTTATGTAGCATGACTGTAAATTGTTTAATGTCATGAAATACGACCTGTGGAAATGAATACATGAAATATTTCTGCATAAATGAATTAAGGCTTCTGGTGTTTCTGAATAAACATAAATCTCATTTTGTAATGAAACCCTTCATGTGTTTAATATTGGCCAAGCACATTTTTAATCTCTTGATATGACTGATTTTTAATCAATAAAATATGAATTCGGGTTGTTGGCACTGACATATCGATTCATATGAAATTAGGATTTTTAGTCAAACCTAATAAATAATAGGCTTACCTTCAGACATAAAAACATACTTTATGCTATTAAAATCACTGGCTCTAATGTGATAGGTAGAGAATTTTAAATTTAGATGGACCTAAATAGAATTTAGTTTTCATTCCATTTCAGCCACTGGCAGATCAAACAAATTATAAAAAATTAAAATGTTGGCTTAACAGTGTTTGATCTTTAATACATATTGATTATATAATGTGGTGGGCGTCTGTGAACTGTGTGACATAGCTACTAGGTATTTGAGATGTAATTGCCACTGGATGTCAGTTATTAAACAAACATTCCTTTCCTTTCTATGAACTGCATGCTACTGCTTACCTTGTGTTTGACGTGTTAATGGCACTGGGGAGTCAATCATTAAACATACTTTAACTTTCCCTGTTGATCTACCTGGCTGCACATACTTGAATATAAGCTTATTGAATTACTAATATGTGAGTATATTACAGTTAATGAATTTTTAAATACAGCGTATGTAATGACTGCAACAGATGAACGAAATTGATTTATATCACCTGCTATGACATTTTGAGTCTAAATTCACTGTTGCATAATAGTAGGGAAAGTGCATAAGCAAGTTATTGTACACTACATTAATAATGTATAATTATAAACTATTGATTTATGTGTGTATTACTTATAACATCAGAGAGCTCCCACAATTTACTAGCATAAAAACCAATGTAAAATTGTAGGTGGATACAGGTGAAGAGTTCATGGGATCTAGACTCCTTCACTGTCATCACTTTGGTCAACAGTTTTTATTTTTAATTTGTTTCTGTTTTACTGTTATATTATCCACACACACACAGAAAATATTTAAGCTGTACAGATTTTTTTTTACATTATAATTTGGTCATAACTAACTTTGGACCTCCCAAAATTATTAAAAGTCTTCAAAATATCTTTGTGTTTATCTTCCAAAATCTTATGAGCCTCTGTGGTCCAGTGGAACGATATTGGACTCTCCAGTTGAAGTCAGTGAATCATAACCTGTTGGAGGCTGGCTCACACCTGACTACGTGTCACAGTTATCAAATGTTTGACATCCGATAGCTTATAATTAATAAATCAATGTTCTCTAGTGGTGTCATTAAACAAACAAAAAACACAAACTTCCAAAATGTCTACATTAGCCTCTGTAAAATTATTACTTTGCAAGTACAAAATTTTGAAAGGTTTCCTTGAAAAGTAATAATTAATAAGTTTCAGTTATATTTTGTCAATCATTGCACAATTTACTTATATTATAAATAATGTTTTTATAGATGTGTATAAAAACATAGGTAATTTCCTTTTTTAAATTGCTATAAAAGAAAAAATGATACTTCCTTAATTGTAAGTACTTGACAATAATTATGTGTTATATCACTGGTTTTCAGTTGTTTTTATGTTTTCTGTTTTTCAGAAAGAATTGTTATTTAATTATTAGTTTAATATTTCTAACAAATCTTAATTTCCTGTTTTGTGTGATGATTGGCCTCTAAAACAGGAAATTCAAGTAATAATAGGATTTATGGGGTAATTTCCACAGTTACCGGTTTGTGAAATTACACTGTTTTGAAATGATTGGTTGTAAATCATGAGTCGTACAAAGAGAATAATTATAACTGAAAGATATTGATTCATAATGATCTTTTTATTAAAAATATTTTATTTGATAACTGCTGATCTTCACCAAATTCTTGTAATCTGTAAATTGAATTGTAAGGTAATAAATTCATAGATTTTTATAATCATTTATAATATTACTTTAAATTATAAAATTGGTATGAACAAAAAGTTAAAGTGAGAAATAGAATTCCTACATAAACATAACTGATACATTTTAATTTTATGTACAACACAGTAACAAAAGATTTCATAAGACACATTAATAAATACGTATTAGAATCCATATATCAGGTGTTTTAGCTGTAGATCAAACCTTCTTGGACTCATTTTCTGTTTGTTTTTTCCCATCCAGAGCCATGCCTCACAACTGTTAAATCAAAGACTGGTGTGTGCTGTCCTGTCTATGGAAAAGTGCCTATAAAAGATACCTAGCTACAAAATGAAGAATGTATTAAAATGACCAAATATTTGACATCCAGTAGCCAGTGATTAATAAATGTGCTGTAGTGGTGTCATGTATAAAAATATATAAATTTTAACAGTTAAAAACAAATAAGAATAGCTGAAATTGTTTTAAATATCTAGTAACTGTGGTCATTGACTTCATTCTATCGGTCGCTGACCCTAAATTACTATAAATACTACATTGTAACATATTATTTTCACCTACTTCAGCCTGATACATGTTTATAGCAGAATCTAACTTGTAAATGATTCTTGTGTGAATTACCAGTCATCTTTATTTATGATCTGACATTACAATTAGCCTTCATCGCCACTGCATGAGCATTAAGTATCGCTTCTGATGATGTTGTCATAACTAATTATAAGGCATATATTTTGTAATTGGCGTGGACAAGCCTGTTTGACGTAACACGCTTCTATTGTGAGCAGATCAATCTGTTTACAGATTTGTCCACATTTGACCAGCTGTCTAGCATGGTGAATTCCAGCATTCGATTGTGATGCTCTGGCAGCCATGTTTAATTAGTGTGTGTGGGAAGCTTCTGTGTAGGAAGTATTGACGCCATTCCATCTACTAACTCAGTATCGTTTGTCTGTCAGGCTCAGGAGTATTTTCTCTGTGAGGATTGTATAACTGTGATATAGAAACAAATCCAAAATATAAGGTAAAACTAGTTTTTGTATTTGTTTTAGTTCAGTTTTGCTTTTGATTCAGTGATTGTTTTAATGTTGTTTTTTAAAGTGGGTTTTTCTAAGACTGATAGTGTATGGTATCTTGAATTCCTTGAATTTGTGGTAATTATATTATCTAAACTGAAGAACATCACATTTCTCTTTCTCGAACACATTTTGGTTGAGCCAAAAATGATTAAATTGAAAAATGGAAGAAATTAGGTTTTCATTTTCAGAATACCGGTATGATTTTTTGAGTTAAGATGATATTTCTATCACCAATAAACCATCAAAAATTGGAAGAAATCAAGGGAATTAATTATCACTCTCTAATAGCTAACAATTAGATTCTTAGAAAAACTTGCACTTAAAGACAAACATACAAACTCAGTATCTATCAGACTTGTAGGTCTTTTCTATTAAGAAGTCTAGTCTGGTTTCAACAAAATGGAATTTGTATAATTTTTATTGTACAAAATGTAAAATTCAGCAAAACTGCTTTCTTAACATTTCTCACTTGGAATGATTTTTAAGTGAATAATGGATTGCTAAATGGACAGGACAGCTTTCTGGTAACTTAATGACACCCACTACTAGACTTTGACAAGAATACATTATCATGATGTTTTTATATAACTGTAAGTCTCTTACCTGTTTCTTCAGTGATTATGACTTGTAAAAATTAAGGACCGATTTCTTGTCGACAGTTGAACCTCGATTCTTAGTTCAAACTGCATCCACACATGTTAAAAGAATGGGTTGAACTGTAGATCGTGGCTGAACTGTCAACGAGAAACAGGGCCTTAGAAAATTCAGCCTGTTCTTAAAATACTCTTGACATAAAGTAGAGTGTAAAAGTTTTATCTTTTATAGGTTATTGTGTATTTTTTACTTGAGTCAGCACTTAATTGAACATAATGAATGATTGTGATTTATTATCGCTGGACTGACCACAATAGATAAGCTTTGTCCTTGTAGGCTATAGGTTTTGCTGTATATTTGATTAAATGAATATTCTGCACTTGGTTGCATTCTTGACTTTATTCTGTATTCATACAAGTATAATGAGTAAGCCATATCCTTGACCTTTTCCATTGAATGCATTGATTACCAAGATTGACAGTTGACTGAGTGCCACGGAAAATCTTAAGTGTCCATACTATAGGCTAAGAACACTTTTTCATACCTATGTTGCAATGTAGGTTTAATGCTGTTGTTCATTCCATAGTATATAGACCAAATATATCGTACCATCATATAAAGTCGAGCATCATATGTTTTCAAACAGTTCATTTATATGTGTTTTCCACCTGCATACTTAAAGTCTGATGTCAACTAACACTGCAGATTGACAAGAAGTTCATTACGAAAATGTTCGATACAAAACTTCCTTGTGTATGTATGGTAATTAATTTATTGAAAAATAATGTTAATGAATCATTGTTTTGGCTTCATACTGTCATGTATATATACAAATGTAGCACTTTGCTGCCATACCTATATCTGCATTCAATGTGCCATTTGCTTTGTTTATATCCATATTCAATACGTCATTCACTTTAAAGGGAAATAATGATAATTCAGATTCTTTTAGAAAATTCTGTTGTGGAAATTCACATTAAAAAAATGCCACAAATCTGACAAAAACACAAAACTTCAAATCTCTGTCAAAATTAGAAAAATCATCCAATTAAGCTTAAATTTTCAGGATATCATTTTTTAATGGATATTTTGACATATTTTTTTAGCCAATTCTAAGAAGGAGTGGTGGAACATTGTCAGAAAATCTGTTGATTTGAAATGGAATGACCCTATAGATGTTTACATAAAATATTTCTAAATTTAATTCTATAATTTTTCTTTTGTAATTACCATATCAGGGTTTTTATCATAAAATAAGCTGTGTCAAATATAATATTTTGTAGAGAAAAACAGCTTTGCAGGAAACTTATTACTGCTCTGCAGTTTAGAATGGTGTATTCAAAATGGTTGACTTTACTTCATTTGCTAACTGCAAGAATTCACTCATACTGGTTTATTGTGATACCACATGGAAACTATAGTCAAATCCCTACAAGTCATTGGTTTGTACAGAAGCAGGATAGTGGTACTCTTTATCAGTCAAATGCAATGGATTAAACCAAGCTAGACGTAGTTGATGCCCAACTTAAGTCAAAGTCAACAACTAGTAATAGCTAAAATTATCTTTCTGCTGATATCATTAGTTATTAAGTTTATTCTTAACACTGCTCAAGTATTTTTCTTCTAAGTGTTCTATTACCACATTGATTAATATGCAATAATCTCAGCATTGATTCGTATTTTGTGATGAACCTCATGATAGATGGTTTTCAGTATATTTGTATGTGGTTATTTTTGTTCATCAAGTGTAGTGAAATGTTCAGTCTTTAAATAAAAGAAAACAGTATGTTGTTAAATGGTTGTATGTGGATAATAGGCAAAGAAATAGTCCATATTTATTTAAGAGGATAGTCATAAATTGTTAGTTTAATTCAAAGACTTAACCGATTAATCGTGGATGCATAATTTCTGAAAGGGGTGTTCAAATGTGATAGTTAATTTTCACGTCCTTCCACTTGTAAAATGTAAAAAAAATCTGAGGGGCTGTGTCCAGACCCTTGGAATGCTCCCGGGATCTGCTACTGCAGATACACTTTATTGGATCTCTCAAGAAGTTCTGTCAGTGCATGTTATCTCGAACATAAGCTCAAGTTACAGATAAGAACAAATAATAGATTTTAAATTATACATATATTTCAGTTGACTACAGATTTCTTAAATTATTAAATTTTTTTGAAGAATTTAAGATAATGGTTTATTGAAACTGTTGGATCATGGTTTCTTGAACGTTGGCTTGTCAAACATGATGGAAAGTTATCCTTGCTGAAACATTAATGAATGTTAATACAGTTGGCAGGATACCAATTGTCCCACCCACTGTTTTACAACCCCTGACATTTCTGTGCATGTACTGGTTAATACCATATTTCTACTAACATCAAGTGACAGATGTTGCCATTCAAGAGACCATATACACATAAATACATTTTTATTTTCTGGGACAAAAAAAGATCAATATTATTAAAGTACTAAGCACTGAGGAAGCAGACAGTTTTACATCTAAGATTTAATTTTCTGCCTCACTTTTCACTTCATTTGTCTGACTTATGGAGCTATATATTATTTAGCTGGAATGTTCAAGAAACTTTATTTCATTTACCGATGGGCAGAGCTGTTTTGTTTTTAACTTCAGACTACAGGGATAGAAACTAATACTCGCCCTCTCGCCCAAGGCAAGTAAAAATTGCTGGGAGCGAGTGAATCCTTTCTGATGCTAGTCCCCCGGGCCTGTAGATTTTTTTTTCAATCTTATTTTACAAATTTGTATTATTTTGAGATATACTTTACATCTGTAATTTGCGTTATAGACAATCTTACAATTAAAATGGGGGGGACTAGTGATTTTTCATGGGGATGAGTAACTTTTTAAGGCTTCTAGTCCTGTAGTATGCGTTTACCAAATTGTGTACACACCTTTTGATTACCAATACCCTGTACTAAGTACTAAAGCTAGATTGTAGGACGTGTTAAATAATATTCTTCTCTGTCTATCGTCATATATAGTATTGCATAGACCCAGATTTCTGTGTTAAATGTTTTAACTTGATTGTATGGGTTGGTAAAATAATGTTTGCCTCTGTTTTCAATTGTCCACAGAGATGCAGAGACACAGATTTCCTATGAGATTGGAATGAGTTTCGTTCAATAAATGCTTATTTATCAGCACTATAATTACATTAACCTTGTTATTAATCTTTTAAGAACCTTGAAGGTGAAGTATTTTTTATACGGGTCCACATCCAATTTGGTTCGGACCCGTCTCCCCTGGGTCCAATGTCCTAAGACTAGGGCACCGGGCCCTGGAATTTAAGGCTGTTTAATTATGGTATAACCATTGTAATAACGATATCACTTGCAACACTTGCAGGGCCCATTTGTTCAAAGCATTGTTAAGCTTTGGGGTAGATAAATATTTCTCTTTAAAATATCTTCAGAGAAAGTTCAAATATACTTCGATTTGATTATTTATGGATACCTTAGGCTATAATGATCTAAGTGTCAACACATCTCTTCAATTAACCTTGCTTTGAACAACTGGGCCCAGGTCTTTTCCATATTTCATTGGCTTTACGGTTATTCGGATGGCTTTTTCCATTGTTCATTGGGATTGAGAAAATTGTGATTGTCTCTTCCAGTTTATTAGCTTTGTGAAAATTGTGATGGTGTGCTGCATAGTTCATTAGCTTTGAAAAATTGTGATGTATTTCATAGTTTATTAGCTTTGAAAAAAATGTGATTGTTTATTCCATAATTCACTTTATTTTGAACAAACTCATTTTCTGTTCTGTAGTTCATTATTTTTGAGATGATGGTAATAGTCTATTCCATAATTCATCAGCTTTCAATTTTTTTTAATGTTCTCGCTTCATGTTTCATCAACTTTGAAAATAACTATCATCTAATCAATAATTCATTGGGTTTGAAAACATTGTATTCTGAATACTTGGATCATATTTAATTACATGTATCTTTATTATGATTATGTGTATATTGTGTGTGTGTGTCTCCTCCTACTCTTGATCTTACCTGTAGTTAATTAGCTTTGAATGAATTGTGCTCTGAACTCTGAATGAATACTTAATTAAATGAATCTTCAACTGAAAGCAATCCTCTTTAAAAAGAAGTTTTTTTATGTATTGTAATTAGGTATCCCTATAGACATTGTTTATTCCGTATATCATGACCTTTGAGAATATTGTGATCTGAACATAGTGGATACTTAATTAAGTAAATCTTCACTTAAAAGTTTGTTTTTTAAAGCTGTGCTTGCATTGTAATTATGTTTTACCACTAGATTTGGTCTGTTCCTTATTTCATTAGCTTTGAGAACACTGTGATATGCTGCAGTTCATTAACATTAAGAAAATAATGATTTGGACTTTAATTAATCGGGAATTTACAGCTGTTCTTTTGATTCTGTTTGAGATCACATGTAAATGTTTTAATTATAAATGTTTGTTCCAATTCTACACCTCAGAGAAGTTCTACCACTGAGATCTCTATCCCACTCCTACTGAACAGACAAGCCGGGTTTATGAATTGTTGATATGCAGTGTTGATCAAGCCTCAAAGTCACTGATTGAGTGATCAATTAATCTTTAATGACACTCATAGTGATAAAGAGACTTGATGTACCAGAATAGAATTGCAGTAGGGATATGTTATTTTCAAAGCACACTAATATTTTAGTATTACACAAATATAACAATATGTAACATCTAATTTGTTCATTATAGGATTAATAAAGAATATTTTGAGTTATTGTTGTTGTTTTTACATTAAGGTCTTAGATTACTGGAAGAGCACCATCTAAATTTTGATGGGTGTTAATATGAAACGTCTTCAGTAGTCCTGATGACAATATTACATCCTACCCCTTGCAGTATTTTTGCAGAATCAAATTGCTTTTTCCTCTGCTTTATTTTATTTTTTTATTTTATTTATAAAAAATTAATTTTCTGAATTGGAAGCCATTGGATTAAACTTTAAATCAAAAACTTTACTTTTAAAATGATGCTGCTTAGGACTTGAAAAGGCAGTCGCTTTCATATTTTGACCATATCCTAAATATAATTGTTGACAGCTTACAGATGCTGATTAAACAATATCTTGTGGTGTTATTAAACAACAATTCCTCTCCTTTCTTTACATATGGGGTTAGACATAATAGAAGCCTTGTTGAACCCACTGCCACCATAGAAACTACTCATTTCTTTTAGCAGCAAAGGATCTTTTAATATGCAGTTTCCCACAGACAGAATGATACATACTACAGACTTTGAATACAATGTTTATGAAGCACTGCATGGAATGACATCTTGTCTTGAGATATTTATTTTGACCAATTTGTTTGCTACATTTTTCTTGTGTTCTTTCAGATGGCCTCAGCAACCAACGACTCGAAGTGGCAGAAAGATGCAGCTGACCAGAACTTCGATTATATGTTCAAATTGTTAATAATTGGAAACAGTTCAGTTGGTAAAACATCATTCCTGTTCCGCTACGCCGACGACTCCTTCACATCAGCGTTTGTTAGTACGGTGGGCATAGACTTCAAGGTGAAGACAGTTTTTAGACAGGATAAAAGAGTCAAACTACAAATATGGGTGAGTAAACTTTTCATGTAGAATTAATTTAAACTCTCCCTAAAATTCATTAACTTTAGTTTATGAAAAACTCACAGAGTTAAAAATCTTTCTCCTCAAAATGCTTAGGAAGGTGCTTAAAATATAATGAAATTAATGCAAGTAAGAAATTAATGTGAAAAAAGTGGCACCTATGTAAACACAATAATTAATTGACACATTTTAATTTTACCAACAACTCTAATAAAATAGCCAAGCAACATGCATTCATTGTCTTTGCTGGGGAAAGATATCCAGTATGCTATAAAGAACCATGTACATCAGATTGTTAATGCTAGTGGAAAGATCTCCAGATTGTTAAAACATCTCAGAGCCGATCGATGTTCCAACATTGATCTTACATTTTCCACACAGACTGGAAGCTGTCTATTGAGTAGGAAGCTCCTGAAGTGATGTATCATATCACTATGTAGTCTTATATACTCAACCAAAAAAGAAAGTATGTATGTTGAAATATTTTTGTTTCATTGGGGCGGTCACAGTAATGGTTCTTTGATAGCAAACACGTGTGCAGCTTGTGCTATTGCTGCACACACACACCTCCTAAATGGTGTAGTTATCTAATTCCAGAATTTCTGCTATGAATGTTTTCTGGTTTATGAAATAAATGACTATTGATTACATGCATACTTTCTTTTGTGGTTGATTATACAGTAGTCTTAAGTATCAGTTCTTCCCGTCAAACTTTGTCCAATACTTCATCTAAATTAACAAAGCCATCTCTTTATGTGAAAGCTCCACTTGCACCCATATACATGCAGTCTTTAAGTATCTTTCCTTTCCACCAAACTTTGACCTGATCTGTATTCTAAATTAAGGAAGACCAACATGGCATCATAGTTGCTATGTAATCATACTTTGTGTATAGTTTAGGAAGTGCCAGCTGACATTTACATGCCGAGCTCTTTAGGTGAGTGCTGTGGGATTTAGGTTTGAGGGTCTTCTTTAAACAAATTTAGAAAGAAAGAAAAAAAGATTCCTGATATAAATTTATTCTTTGTAATGATTTTAGTGAAGAAAATATTTTTTTGTAGTACAAACTAACAGATAGTGCTTAAGTTATCCTACATGAAAAAATTGTCCTGTTGTCATATCTAGTAAAGAAAGGGGGTAAACAGATTGATAATGGGTTGGTGTCCACCTGTCCTTTCAGCAATAGTGCAGATGTTATGAGCATGTTACACCCTGAAATGGGGATTGGTACTTACATTGATAGGTTGTCACAGTATCACCTTCACCGGGCTCATCAGATGTTTTTTTTCATTCCAGTCAATGTATAACAAAGGCATTGGTATTTGCCATCATATTTATAGAAAGGTGCATATAAAAGACCCCTTGCTGCTAATCAGAAAGACTAGCCTCTGTGGTGGTAGTGAGCGTTTGTGAACCATTTTGTACTGTATTTGACAATAGCCAGTTAACCAATGTGCAAGATGGATGTTGGGGCTGTCCTTGGGGTATATTTGTTTGTAAAGATCATTTAGATGGTTTAATAAAATATTCAATATTTGTTTTACCAGTACATGATACCTTGATAATGTGGAGAAATATGGTCTTTAACATGACTGTTTTGCAGTTCAGAATAGATTAAATCCTGGATAAGATAGAATTGTCTTATTTTTTATACTCATGGGATGTATACTACATGCTTATCATAATCTCATTGTGTTTTTGTCTGAGAAAATATCCCAATAGGCATCATATATTGAGTTCCACCAACCACACAATACCATAAATATTCTACTTAAACAAGGAGTCTCAAATTTCTTTTTAATTTTTGCTAACCATTGATTGTAATATACTAACCCGAGCATTGGTATCATTAGGATATAAATGAGATTTGGTAGGTGAACTATAAAAACACCATTAGCTGAACTAGTTTATTCTAAGCCACTCCAGGAAATGTACCATAGAATTCATCAACTTTGAAAAAGACCGGAAAAAATGAACGGACTTGAGACTCCCAGTCACTTTGTGAAGCACTGAAACCAACCAGACACATTCCTGTGTGTATTAGTTGAGTGATATATTCGATAAAGCAAATGGCTGTGAGAGTAACAATGCTTCAGCAGTAAACCGATATTGATTCGGATCTCTTATCTATAAATAACATGGCAAGTGTGTTGCAATCTTTGTCACTGATTTTGGCTTGTTCTGGTACAGTGTTAAATTTTCGATGATTGCTGATGCACATGAAGCTATTTATAAGTAGTCTTTGATATCTGATTTCATAGAAATGATCTTGGCTTTGTGTTACTTTATTAAAAAAATTATAAATTGAAAAACAAAAACCCATCTAATATGAAGTGATAAAATGCTATTAGGAAACACTGTTAGATAAATTTTGAGAAAACCATTAGGTTTTGTCCTATGTATTATTGAAATAAATCTAAAACTTTTTGGAGGAAATTCCATGTAGAAGATCCCAGATTGCTAACAATTATTTTGATAAAATATTACCAAACTTTAACTACTACTAGAACAAGTAAAAAAAAAAAATGAACAATTTGAATCCAAATAATATTTTTAATAAAAACATGCTGTAAACTGATAGTCGATTAACCATAGAATTGCTCATTTATGGTTTTGTCCAAGAATGCACTAAACATATGCAACGTGGAACCTCAGTAGCCAAAATAATATCTGTGTGTGATGGGTGTTGGGGGTGATTAAAGAAACATATACATTTACTTGGTATATTATTTCTGATTAGTTAAAATTGATCTGGAAAAGGAGTCTGGAAAAATATGGAGATGGTTATACAAATATTGACACAAAGAATGGCTGCACTTGAACTGTTCACCCTTGACCAAAGTGGTGCAGTGCAGTGAGAGAGGACTAAGTGCTGCATCTTGATTGGATGTCAACTTTAGCATTAAACCAATAATAGCAGTCCTGTTGTCATGAGCACCATACATGTCCTTATGTAGCAGACATTGGCTTGAACATTAATTGGATATAAGCACAAAAATAAGTACAACCAACCTGAACCTTAATTGGACAAAAATAGTGCAGTCAACCAAAGATAGCCAATATGGGGCCTCTCATCACCATCATTGAACAGTTATCTGCAGACATCGAAGTAGCATAGAACCTGACATTTCATTTAACAGTCACCACAGAATAGGGATTCCAGCTAAAAAGACACGTAATGAATATTAATGCATATTTATTTTTTATTATTGATTCATATCATTCAAAAACATGGTTGATGATAGTTGACTGATCATTTGAGAATTTGTTGAAAACTATTTTCTGTTCTCAACTTACGACATATATTAAAAAAAGAAAATATTTTATTGGTAAATAGTGTTATGATAGGTTTTTTCATGATCTTAAACAGTATGCTAATATATGCTATTGGATAACCAGCAAGAATCTTGTTTACAAGGTCATAAAAGAGATGGCCACATTCTAATAAAGAAGTAAGGTCCCAGTGGTGTTGTGGTTAAGCTGTCATGGTTATGCTGTCGGTCCTGCCATCAAACCTCAGTCGAGACATGATTTTTAATCTCAAGTCCAGCTCCAAACTAGAGAGAGTGTTCCACAAGGCTTAATGGGTAGGTGTATACAACTTACAGCAACCACTGGTCTATAATTTGTTTATCAAAGGCTGTGGTTTGTGTTGTTGTGTTTGTGGGATAGTACATATAAAAGATCCCTTGCTGCTTATCAGTAAGAATAGTCGCACTAGTGTGGTGGCATTGAATTTTCTCTCCAACTAATACTAGCCTCTGTCCTAGAAAGACCGTTTATGTCCGGGACAGCATGCTTGAACCTTAATTGGATATAAGCATGAAAATATGTTCAACCAACCAACTTCTGGATGATATTCCTTACAAAAATGGCTGCTTCTTTACAAAGATGACTGCATCCACGAATCATTTAAAATTTTTTTTAATGTCAAACCAGTCTCCAGATATTTATTTTTAGCCATTATAATCTGAATCATCATTTGACATTTAAGTCTGTTGTATCTAGAGAAATAATAAGCATGTAAATCATAATCATTTTCCTTCATTGCATGCGGGCATTACATTTTTTACTTGTATTTCCTATTTATCTGTATGTGGATTCTCTTAATTACATTATTACCTAAGATAATTTGTTTCTTAATAATATGTTTTGAATTAGTTTAATCATAATTCATTATCGTAATCATATATATAATTACTGTATTCATATATATAATTACTGAATTCATTGATCTTTGGCTCAATACTGACTATAACACATTTTTACCACAAGGTCGAATTGAATGTATATCATAACGTTGCCATAGTAATCATCAATAAAATTGATGGTTTATTGATTGTGTGAAGTGGACAAAATGATGTGGGAGGTTTCAAGCTGAGTGCACACAGCATATACAGACCTATCCCTGGAGATGTTTTATTCTGGTCATCGCTGAAATAATACATCCCATTTTATATTCATTTAAAAGCAGTCTTGAATGTAATTACATATTAGAATGGTGTTTAGTACTAAGAAATGGTTGTTCCTCACTATCGTGCATCAGTTGTTGCATTTTTATTAACATCGTGCATCAGTTGTTACATATTTATTATGTCTGGGTTGTTTACAAGACTATTAAATTGTCTTAAAGAGATTTTCATTTTGGCAATTTTCACGTTTTAATCTTGATAGCTCAGACAGGAGCTAATATTTAATTTCAAAAGGGAAATAGGATGTAGATTACCTGATGTGAAGTTGGTTGTCAGATCCATCGTCTTCTCTGGACTAATTGGCTTTTTCTTATTCCATCCAGTGGTCCATAAATGGTGCATTAAAGGCTGTGGTATATACTATCTTGTCTGTAAGAAAGCACATATAAAAGATTCCTTGCTGCTGTTATGTTAATCAGAGTTTTATTTGTGTGCTCTGGCTAGAATGGACTAGTTTGATTAGTAACCACACATGTGGAGGTGAAGTGAATTGAAGTAAATGTTTAATAACACCCCAGCACAAAAGAAACAAAATTGGCTATTTGATGATGTCTAGCAAATACAGTCAATGCAAATTACTTATAAAAATTATTCCACGGTTAAATTATCAAAATATTAAAATTTAAATGCATGTATATTAAAATATATGAAATAATATGCATATAAACAACACAAAAAATTATGCATAAAGCTATATAATAAATGCTATGCAATTTATTACAAAGATCAGTCAATTCAAAAACAAATTAAAATGGGTCATTCCATAGAAAATCAGTCAGTGCTTCACACCTTACCCCTTCAGAATCACCTGATTTTTTTTGTATATTAACTATAATATATTTAATGAAGCTATGCAAAATTTGAACTTTATACTATGAATATCTTCAGCGTTATAGACCCTTGAAGTACCTAGGGGTAGTGTAAAATATGACAATTTTTATTTCGCATTAAATTTTCAGTATTTTTCAGCTCTCATAATTTCATAACTAAATTTTCAGGTCTCAAAGATGCATTGGAATAGTGTACAAAACTGCAATCAGATTTATTATACATGCCTAACATTTCTCACAATCCCCATCCAAAATCTCAAATTTGTTTAGCTAAATTTGTTTTACAACCACTTTTGACCACTAATATCACAGGATCTATCTTAGTATCAATGTTCAAACTGCACAAGTCTAATGTATGTGGCCTAGGCTAATAGAAGCAGGTAGAGGTAGCATGGACATATGACCTGTTTTCTGAGAATTTGTCATAGAAATGTCAAAAATTTAATTTTTGTACTTTCTTTGTGGGATAGGTGGTTGGTGAAAACAAATTGTATCAAGTGAAAGGACTCATTGTCCCCTACATTTTGATACCAAACTCAACCTCTAGCCATGATTCCTTCTATTTCAAAATAATATGTCAATATGTCAAACATAGGCATATTTTGATGTTCATGAATATAGTTCAGGGCAGTGAAATTGACAAATAACATTTGTATGGACACATGTGTTATATACTGTAAGTGCAACTGACAATGTATACTAGTAATTTACATATGATGAAGTTACAGTAGAATCCTCTTAATTGCATAGGCATAGAGCCAAAAGCATATTATGCAATTAACAGGATTATTCCTTTATTAGATATGCTAATAACAGAATATGTTATTATCAGGAATGCAGTTAAGTGGACCATGAATGAACCTAAATTTTCCAATGTAAATATTTTCATCATAAATAAATTAATTGTATACATTGTCAGTTTACTTCTAGCATATAACACATGTGTCCATACAAATGTTATTTGTCAATTTCACTGCCCTTAGCTATCTTTGCGAACATCAAAATATAACTATGTTTGACATATATTTTGAAATAGAAGGAATCATGTCTAGAGGTTGAGTTTGGTATCAAAATGTAGGGGACAACGAGTCCTTTCACTTGATACAATTTTTTTTCACCAACCACCTATCCCATATGGCGATATGAACCTTCAAAGAAAGTACAAAAATTAAATATTTGACATTTCTGTGACAAATTCTCAGAAAATAAGTTATACATGTATGTGCATTTTATTGCTATATCTAGATTTCTGATACACAGTAGTGGCCACAAAAGACTGAATGCAGAAGACATAATACATATAGACTTTGATGGTGTGTCTATTGAAAATATATTTGATCTCCTCACCCCCCCCTCCCTCCCCACTCCCACAATTTTTAAACATTAATCAAAAAGATATCGGCCTCTGTTAGTATGCTAGAGAGTCTATAGAGATATCTGAAAGTTCTAATCACTGAAGTTGGATTATTTAAAATTTTCAGGACACAGTTGGTCAGGAAAGATACCGCACAATAACAACAGCATACTACAGAGGTGCAATGGGTTTTATTCTTATGTATGATGTAACTAATGAAGAGTCTTTTAATGCAGTTCAAGACTGGTATGTATTTTGTAACTTTGTTTAATAATTTAATTAAAAATGTATGTGTTTATAGGTATACATTGTTATACATATGTATGCAGTTTACCACAATGCATACATATAGCATAAGACAAATAGCCTCAAAAAGCTCACTCTTAAACAGTGGCGTAGCTTCCTTTAAGCACTGTAGGCATGTGTCTACAATTTTTTTTCAAAAAATGCAGCTGCAGCGAAATAGATTTAAAAACAATTCATCGGGAGCATGTCCCCAGACCCCCCAAAAGGATCTGTGCCTACACATTTATGCCAAGCTATGCCCCTGTAAAAAAAAATCCAGATCACTAGTTCTTTAAAATGCATGGCCTAAGACTTTATGCATGGTACTATTAATAAAACTTTATTGTTCAGTAGTCTATACAAACAAAATACGGGTCTGTTGTGCAGGTTCCAAAATATTTTGATTTAATAAAATGATTTGTTTTGATGAATTGGTTGTTACATGTATATTCAGAGTAGATGACTGTAACACATGTACACTGTGATCATACTTTGTCCACTATTTTAACCCTGCTTCATTATTTAATTCTTTATGATTGTAATTATTGTCCTGCTCAGATATTTATTCCAAGGTTTTAGCAAATGTTTTAGTTAAACAGGTTATAGTGACCTGTAACAGCCAATGCCAGTGCGTTTATACGTTTTAGAGTACAAACAAGATCCACAGAAATTAATTAGGGAATCATTTAAAATTAAAATAACTATACACCAGTCATTTTAAAGAAAATGATAATCAAAAAGCAATTAAAGGTAAAAATAGGGGGAAAAAACATTAGTCATAAATATTTGAACAGGACAACAGTAAAATTAGACTAATTATTTTCTGTAGAGGTTTTCAATATAAATCAAAAGTTTCTGACAATTATTTTTTGATAAAATCTGATATTAATTTAGAAATTTTACAAAAATCTCTGCTAAAAACAGATATTTTCTTTTTCTTTTTTAAAAAAAGTGGACTTAAGTGAGTAGACTGTCTCCTTGAATTAAACTAAACCACCGGTTTAAATCTTTGAACCTTTGCTTACAATTCAAAATGGCTGACAATTTGAATGTCCTATTTCTCATTTGTAAAGTTAATGAGGTTATATTTAATTTGTTCTGTTTACAAGAACCAGTTCTCTATGACTGATATATCAAAGTTTTTGCTATGTGCTGTCTAGGATAAAAATGCATATATAGAAACAACCTCTTGCTGCTGATGGAAAATAGTAGCGTTTCAGGTGGCAGTGGAATTTCTGTGACATAAGGACTTTTTTATATTTTCTTACATCAATTTTCATGATCATGACAGAACAGTAATATGTCTGAGATGGAGTTTAACATAAATTCCTTTCTTTTACTGAAAATGCTTTAATTACATAAAGTAACTTTGTGCCCATCAAATTCCCATTAATATTTGTTTAAATTGTGTCAGAATGAAAGGTTAAATTTTCTATAGTCCAGAAATGATAGCATTTATATGTTTTAGGTTTTGCACAAGTTTGTCTAACTTTTAGAGGATAATATCACATTTTGTACTAAATTAAATTAATATTTAGCTTTCATTACACTGAGAGCTTGGTTGACATTTCTCTAATTGCTTATCTCTAGAATTCTTACATGGGTCACTTTGATATTTGGTGTGGGGTTTAACCAGGTTGGAATCTTTTAGACATACATACTGTTGCCCACTAATAAAGAAAACCCAGAGCACATTGATTTGCAAATTTGTGAAAATTATATTTGACGCTTGCTGGTCATCTTATGATAAGTGATGGATAATTAAACAATGTGCAAGAGTAGGGTATCATTAAACAAAGACTTGTTTATAAATGTCATGATAGCTTTAAGAAACATTCACTTTGTTATTATATATTAAAATTGTATGGTGGTGGTTAGTGATGTATTTTATTTTATTGTATATACTGGAAACATATTTTCTTGCACTATTTTTATAGTTTTCTTATCCTAATTTGTTTTAATATCTCTGTAAATCCCTTATATTCGATACTAATATTAGTAATAAACACAGATTGGTATTTTATTTGTCATACAAGAACTGTAGTTGTACATAACTAATGCGAAAACACCATACAATTGTTTATTCCTTAAAGAAGTTGACTAATGTTAATGTTAGTGTTAAACTAAAAAGTAATACAGATTAATCTTCTGTCAGGTATTATATGTGAGTAATATAATAATAAAAAAAAAAGTGTGAAATAAATAAATAGGGATATACTTATGACCCAGTTATTTTAAATAATACTTGGGCATTTTTTGTTTATTATGTAAGTGGGACGTTGCACAAGAAGTAGAGCAGCCACCTAAGTGTGATCAGTCATCAGATTGATCCCCTTCAGCAGACCATTTGGTCTGTTTTTCATTCCAACCAGTGATCCACAACTAGTGTAACAAAGGCCTTATTTTCTGCCATGTCTGTGTGAATGCATCTTTAAAAATGTCTTGCTGCTAATTAGAAAGTGTAGCCTATGTGGTGATAGCAGGTTTCACTTGAAGACCATTAATCACAAACATTTTGACACCTGTAACCTGGGATGTTAAATATTTCTTTGATGCATATTATGTAAAATGCACTGAGTAACTACACATTTAAGAAATACACTTCAATTGAAAAATATATGATTCTAACAAAAAGCTGTAGGTAATGTATAATTTTGTATTATTAAAACAAATGGTTTTACGGACATTGTTTTAAAATGGGTAACCTATTTTGGAAATGACTTTAAAATCTTTATTTGTTTAAATTTAAAATGATTGTTTTTAACAGTCTAATTATATGAACTAATAAACATGTATATATAAGGGGTTTACAGTGTATCATTACCTTTTTTTTTTATCACATGCACATTTTATCCATTATTTCCTACTGCATGTTACTAAGGTGTACACAAATCAAGACGCATGCATGGAGTAATGCATGCGTTGCACTGGTTGGCAATAAATGTGACCTTGAGGAATTGCGCGTTGTGCCAGTGTTAAAAAGTCAGAAACTGGCAGAGGAACTGGGTATGCACACTTTACACATTTAGTTTCTTGCTTTTTTGTTCTTTGCTTCTCTTACTGACATAGGGGTTTTAAAATTAATTACAAGTATCAAATTACTCAATAGAGATTTTAATTTATGCATGTATTCATTAGTATAAGATTACTGATTTTCAAGGATGCTTTGTTAAGGTTAATTTTTAAAGGAAAAAGTTCCATTTTTATTTTTTATTTTTTCGCTTCTAAACTTTGGTATTTTCATGTATTATTCTTAAGTGTCTATGATTCAGGTGTATGTATTTAATAATTTCAAATATAAAATAAATTTTCATCACAGGATTTTTGGCCAAGTCTTGCAAAGATTTTCAAACCTTGTATGTCAGCAGTTTCTTTGGCTTAGTTTAGAGTTTCAATATGCATTGGCTTTCAAAAAACTTTTGGATTGGTTCTGTTTTCATCGATTCTTTATTTCTTTGTATTTTGTTATTTTACCATTGCCATTTCTAATCAATGTCAGTAATGAGTTAATAGCAACATTTAATTTTTTTTTAGCGTTAATAACACTTCAGTATTAAACTAAATTAACTAAAGGTGATAGTGATTTTTATATCTGTCGTTTCATCCTTATGTTAACTTTTTAAAAAAGCCCAAAATTCTTTTCGGTTTTAATACTTTTATACATAGCCTGTAGAATTTTGTGTTACTACATTCTAGAAAACATTTACCATATCATGGAGCTTTATTAACCAAATTTTGTTACAGATACAAAAATATAGAATTTTTGGCCTTCATTGCACCCATTTTATTTCAGGTGTAGCTTTTATAGCTACATTTGTTACTTATTTTTAATATATAAACTAAAATAAACTACATGTGTATTTGACATTATTTGGTAATTTGGCATGGAAAAATGATTGTTATTTGTGTTGTTTTCTGGTATGAGTTGAGGTCATGGGAACTGGAACTTGTGTATCTTTGTTAATCACTTGATGAACATTAAACATAGCCTACAGCATCATGAACCAGCTGTTACGATAAGTCTGGTTCCAACATTCAGTTTACGTATGTTTCTAACTCCGTTCTGTGTTTGGCCAGGTTTCTTTGAGATTCCACTTCTAATCCCATGATGTAGGCCTTACTAAGTTAATTTACCATTAAAGAACTAGTTAGATCATTCACCTAGATGTCTCAGTGTTGAATTCTTAAATGGGTTGAAATTTGTATGTGGGGCATGTCAGTTATTGAAGGGCATGATAACTCAGACTGATGCACACCTGTTAGCTGTTTTGTTTATTACATTTAGATTGATCACAGTTCAACTGTTGCAGTGTTAGTAATTAGTCCAACATGTAGCAGATAAATATAGCAGATAACCATAAACTAATAAACAGTAGTTTGTCACATTCACTTTTAATACTTCAGTTTGTCCTGTACACTTCTAGGTGTGTGGTTTATTACATGGCAGCATGTATATAATGGTGTTGCATGATATAACTTTCAAACAACACTGCGTCTTATTCTCATTTAATTATCCAATTTGTCCTGTACACTTCTAGGAGTGTGGTTTATTACATGGCAGCATTTATATGGTGTTGCATGATATAATTTTCAAACAACAGTGCTTCTTATTCTCATTTAATTATCCAATTTGTCCTGTACACTTCTAGGAGTGTAGTTTATTACATGGCAGCATGTATATAATGGTGTTGCATTATATAACTTTCAAACAACAGTGCTTCTTATTCTCATTTGATTATCCAGTTTGTCCTGTACACTTCTAGGAGTGGTTTAATACATGGCAACATCTAGCCTGTGTTTGGTATACCCAAATAAAACCATAAAATAGCCCCAGGGAAAATCCTTTATATTCCCATTGAAGGTTACTCCAGATAGTGATCAAAAACCTCACTTTCACATTGTAATTTCATCCATTGATTGATCTCATGATGAATTGTAAGTTGCCCCAAGCAATTACATGTTTGCATTTCTGCACAGAAATCATTTTCTCTTGCCACTTAATGACAGACCCCAGCACACACTGAAAAACACAACTTTCATAAACCACCATTTGTTTTTTTTTAAGATGATTGGATTAAACACATTGTATAAAGGTTAGAGAAATTCTCATTCATGCATCATTTACATCTTTTAAATTATCATACCTATGATTAATAGGTATAAAAATAAGAAATTAACCCATCACCTTGATATTTATTTACTTTTGGTACTAATTTTTAAGTGGAAGAACACCGGTAGATTTAGACATTTTCAGTGCTCAGCCATTTTCTCTTGCTTTGGAGGTAATATTTTAGGGCACCATTGCCAACATTTTTTTTAAATAGAAAGACATTAAAGGCCAGTATTTTAAATCCTCATATAATGCACTTGTCCAAAATACTGCAGTGTATTTTAATCCACTTTTTAAAAATGAAATTATTTACACATTAATTTATAATTAAATGGTGATGTGTAATCACTACTTTGTAAGTGATCACATCATTAGTACCCAGATGTTCATTATGCTTACTTTACATTGGTCTGTGTGATTAATTAAAACAATCTAAAACAAAATAGTGGTTCAAGCAAATCTTTTTTTCTGTGTTTCAGTCTATTATAAAATGGAAAATAAAACAATTCCGTGCACAAGTGCAATTATTAGAATTACTGCATGGCAACTTAAGGTAGGGGCACTATGGTATACCAAAAAGGGCAGCTAAGATCATTTGTTGTTATAAATAATCATGTAATCTCTTTACATTCAACTAGGGCTAGTAGAAAGGACAGACAGCGATGGGCATGGTGGCTGTGGTAAAATTTGATCCCTGGAAATGTAATAGTGATAAACAATACTGGCAAACATTTTCTCAAAATAGTTCTTGTTTCAGAAATTTATATACCTCATCAATGGTTGTTTTGTCCTGTCTTTCAAGCCGGCAATTAGGTTGATGGGGATAAAACCATCCAAGAGCCATATGACTCATTTCCTCAGAAATCTGGACCTTCATGGAACGGTGTTGGCATACAGTTAATGTTTAATTAGTGTTTTTTGTTCACAGGTGTACTCAAATCAAGACATATTCTTGGGATAATGCCCAGGTTGTATTAGTTGGCAACAAATGTGATTTGGAAGATGAGCGAGTTGTGTCAACTGAACGAGGCAAACAACTAGCAGACCAACTAGGTATTTTACCAGCATCATCTTACCAGCATGATCTGTAGTATAGTGTCTTCACTGTTATAGCACGACACCTACATATCTTACCATGTTGATATCTTGATAAGCATAACCTGTTGTGTCTTACCAGCATGATCTGTAGTATAGTGTCTTCACTGTTATAGCACGACACCTACATGTACATATCTTTCCATATTGGTGTCATGATAAGCATAACCTGTTGTGTCTTACCAGCATGATCTGTAGTATAGTGTCTTCACTGTTATAGCATAACACCTACATATCTTACCATGTTGATATCTTGATAAGCCTAACCTGTTTAGTCTTACCTGCATGATTTGTAGTACAGTGTCTTCACTGTTATATGACTTGTAAATGGCTTCTGTAACACAACACCTACATATCGTACCATGTTGGTATCTTGATAAGCGTAACCTGTTGTATCTTACCAGCATGATCTGTAGTATAATGTCTTCACTGTTATATAACTTGTAAAAGTCTTAAATAGCACATCTACATATCTTACAGTGTTGGTATTTTGATGAGCATAAACTTTTGTATCTTACTAGCATGATTTGTAGTACAGTATCTTCACTGTTATATAACTTGTAAACAGATACTTCATATCTTTAATTTTTGGGTATCTCAATAAGAATAATCTGTACATCTTATAGGTATCATCTGTAGTATAATGTCTTCACTGTTATAAAACTTGTAAATGGTTTCTGTAACACAATAACTATGTAGCTTGGTACCTTGACTGTTGTTTGTTACCAATGTGATTTGTGGTAGAGTGTCTTCACTGTTGTAAGACTTGTAAATGTGTTCTGTAACACATCTACATATGTGGTGTATCTACGTATTTTGGTATCTTGATAATCATGACCTGTTGTTTATTACAGCATGATTTTTAGTATAGGTTTTCCCATGTTGTAACAACTGGTCTGTTGTAAAACTTGTAAATAACACTAACAGCATGTAGCATCCATATTGGTATCACTTATAAGTATATAAAGTTGATGGTTGCATCATTCATAATCATAGTTAAGCATCTTGACCGTTGTAACTTTCAAACAACTTACTTAGCAGAACAAGTACCAGAACCTACAGTTCTTAACTAATGTGCCCATCGTTTTGTGTCTTGTGATTTAAAGTTAATCAATTGCCGGTATTTATTTTTGTGCTGGTGGTTGGTTAAGCAAATAAACAATAAATAAGATTCTGTATTGTTTTTATGTTATGCATCTGCCTGTCTTTATATCTTAATACAATCATCAAATTTTAATTTATTTTTATATATTAAATATTATATAACAGTTTACTTACATTAGATGTAATTTCATATTACATATATCATACCAGTGCAGGTCTGCTTCACAAAATAAGCATCTTTAATACAGTATTTCAACCAATCAAAACATCTGATAGTGTTTAGCCTCTTAGCAGTCTCAGTAGATGTAAAACAAATCTGAAACAAGTGACTGTCTTTTTTCCAGTTTAAACAAATATGCTAAAAGTGAAGCAAGTAACATAGGAAATTACCACTGTAATTTTTTTTTATGAAATCTAATTGTCCATTTGATGACATGTTAAAACTAATCATAACTGATTAATAAAAATGATTACCAACTGATGGATTTTTATATACTGTTAAAAATAAGTTGGGAATATTCAAACGTAACACAAGATAACAAGAACAGCATAACATTTATGGTAATAGTAGTGAGTGGCAAAGCAAAAGCAGTGATGTGACATGATATTGCCATGAAAGGTTTATGCCAGAATGTAGAGGTATGGCTAAATAAGACTCAAATAGGCAGCCAGTGTAGTAGTTGTGAAATTGAAGTTTATGATTAATGCATTCATTAATAATGGGTAAAAGCACTGCAATTCTTTTAAAGATGCATGAAACATTTGTGTTATGCACCAGATCAACATCCATTAAGAATTTGGCTACATCCTGTTCTGTTTCTGTAGTGTGGTACCTAAATGTGCAAAATATCTTAAGTGAACACTGTTGACTTTACCTAATAATTTTTGATGGGTGGAAAGTAAATGCTCTCTGCTGGCCATAGTAGGGTACACTTATTTAGAGATTTCTATCATATTTCATTCCATGCTTAATATTTGAACTCAGATATACTTATTTTGAACACTTATATCATCATGTTGAGGTTTTCATGGTTTTGCTGAACAGTTTGATAAGCATTTGACATTTTTCTCAAAACAGCTATAAATATTAGATATATGTGATGAGTTTATTGTTGCATGTTTTTGAAATAACTGACAGATATTTTAGATTTGTTAAATAACTTTATAATATTATGTTATATGGTACATATCAGCGAATCTTAAAAATTTTTTTGAAAATATTCTAAATAGGTAAGATATAGCATTCCTTTTTTTTTGGTTATCATTTTGCTGAAATCCTTTTTAAACATCTAGAAGATATTCTAGATATGTTAATAGCATTATCTTTTATCCTTGTTAAAATCCTTTTTAAAATAGCTAGTAAATATTCTAGATATGTTATTAAGGGCATTTCCAGTTGAAATTAAATGGGGGGGTGACAGAACACATATGTATTTATTTTACGTTGGTCCTTGGTAAAAACACGATCAGTTTATGTAGGTGGTGGGTTGGTGAAAGAAATTATGAATTATAATTACCTTGGTACTGGGTCTGTAACCACTGACATTAAATACATTATGCTGTGGGTGAGTGGGGAGTGTCATTTTGGTATCAGATCCATATGTATATTAACCTTGAGCATGTTTTATAAAAATAGGTGAGGGGTAGGGGAATTTAATTTTTTTATATAGGTGGTACCCTAAACAAATGAAGGCATTCTGCCCCCCATTATAAATTTAACTTGGAACAGTCCTAAATAGTTGCCTTTTCTTTGTTTCTCTGTTGAAAAAGCTATTCTAGAGATGTTAAATATCTTTATCTTTTGTCTTTTGTTGAAATCCTTTTAAAACATTAAATAGTCTACATATTAAACAGCATTATTTTTTTGTCTTGTGTTGAAATACTTTTGAAACACTTAGAAGATATTCTAGATATCTTAAATAGCATTATTTTTTCTTTGTATGTTGTTTTTGAAACAAATAAAACAGATAACAGAGTTCAGTTTAAAAAAAAAAATTGTTCATGTGTTTGTCTTTTCTTTTAAAAAAATGTTTTTATCTGTTGAATATTTGTTTCACTGAACAAGCTTAGTAAGTTAAACCAGTTGAACTCTTTTAACGTTTTTGCATTAAAGTTATTTTTAGCATAATATTCTATAATGGTGTATTTTCTTTGTATTTGTGTTATTTTATAGTGGCATCTTCATTGTTCCGCACCTCTGCAAAATCCTTAATTATTGTTGTGTGTTAAATTTAGTAAATGGCAAATTGATTACTTAGTATTGATTAATTGACACATATGCATGCATGGAGAATTTATTTGCATTGTTTTGTTAAATATCATGTCAATATTTTTATATTTTGTGCTTGCTTGTGATTGGAACTTTGACATTTATATAAACCATTCAGCATATTGATTATGGATAATGTTATCATATTTTAGAAAATGTGGTTCTTCCCCAGCTGGTTATCTTGTTACTATTTAATTATACTGAACTACAAAAGAAATGTCATTTTATTTATAAAAGATTTATGATCACACTTGTTGATGATCATGTTACTGGCTTTATGAATGATTTAGATGAAAATAAACTATTTATGATCAAGGAATAAATCGTTCTCAAAAACCAACTGGTTATATTCTACTCGTCATGTTTTTGCCAAACAAATCTGTTATGATTGGAAATAAAAATGATGTTTCTTTTGTGGTTCAGTATATGTTATTAATACATCTAATGGAGACAATGATTCTGTATGTAATTCAGACTGTATATTAATAATTAAATTCTCATCTAAGTTTCTCTATCTGGTTTATATTCTTTTTACTTCTGTTTTAGATTTTAGTATTCTGATGATGGTAATATTTGGTTGTTTAATCATTGGTATATTTATGTGGTTTTGGCAGAGTTGTTTTACTGAAATAATTTATTAATTGATTTTTTTTTTTTTTTAAGGACTGGAATTTTTTGAGACCTCTGCCAAAGAGAACATAAATGTGAAAGCTGTATTTGAGCGTCTCGTGGATATCATCTGTGACAAGATGTCTGAGAGCCTCGACTCGGATCCCACTCTGGTGAATAGTCAGACAAAAGCGACACGGCTAACAGAGAACCCGAACCCGCAGGGCAGTACCTGCCAGTGCTGATACTCTGGGATATGCATTTATCAAGAGGAGATAATCCGTGTACTCTCTCTCTAGTCATAAGCTCTTAGAAGCTTAGAACTGCTGAATTTCTCATGACGACCAATCTGTTCGTGTTTGACAGCAGGTTGTTCAAACTATGTATGGACCGCAACAATAGATTTAAAAACCTTTTTTTTTTGTCTCCTCTGATATTTGCATAATTTATGAAACTAAGTTTGCCACAAAGACAGAGTGCACGTTAATGAGTGTATAGCTTTAACCCTTACACCTCTACAGATCCTGTTAGACCATGTTGAATGGTGAATGTAATGTGGAAATGTAGGGGTAAAAGGGTTAAAAACAATGGAGATGTTAGACAACTCCCCAGTGAATTTGGTGTAAAAATATATAGTAACAATGTATTTAATTTGAATTGATAAAAAAAAAAAAGACCTTGTATATGAGATCTTGTAGATGTTTTGCTCAATAGAAGCATTCTGTTTGAATCAGGGTTTTTTTTTTTAGGTTTCTAACTGGATATCGGGATATTGTTTAAGCTCATTCATTTTATAAATACATGGATCAATTCAGCTAAATACACTGACCCATTTTTCCTGTATCAAACATTTAATCATATGAAATAAGTACAACTGAAGGCTTATTCTAAATTGATATTATTTGAACGTCATCACCATCACATAATATAATATGTGATTTTCTGATCGTATAAGTATTACTTAATGCTTATTCTAAATTGATGAGTTATTTGAACATTATATGGTATCATGTGACATGGTGATAATGTTAAACTGGCAGTATGAAGCAAGATATTTTAATATAGGAGTTATTTAATATGTCATACCATCATAGTGTATGATGTTAGGTGACATTCTTATCAACAACTTTAATTGGATTAAATGAGATAGTCTGTTTGACATTGTCATCAAATGACACAGTAATAATTTATTAAGTCAGTAACTTGCCATATTTCTAAAATTTGTTACAATTATCAAAGAATCTCTGTTTCTAGCTCATGTGATCATGTAAATGATTTGGTTGTTTTGGTTTTGGCATCTCTCACAGGGTTGACATCATCATACATATATTTGGTAATCACCGCCATCTTGTATACACTATTACTACCGTTGTGTTTGCTTGGTGAAAAAAGTGGATATCCAAAGGCACTAGCTGTTAAACTGTGCAATATGCTGATTTTGTTTGCTGTATCTATCTTTAAAAATTGGTGTGGTAAGAAAAAAGAAAGTAAATATAATACAAACATGAATTTTTATTATTTAAATTGAAACCGAGAAACAAGCCAACAGAGTTCTGAATTTTGCTAGACTGGCTTTTACATTTAACATAAAACTGAATGTAATATGTTGGGAACCAGTCGAATTGCTCGCTAGCAACAAGAAAGAAAGTTATTGTTAATAATCTCGAATAAGACAAGCCATTTTATTCCCAGAATTGCACAATATTACTCTCAGTGCTTTGTAAATCTTTTGGCAACTCATTGTGATCAGTCTCAAAAAGATATTTCTCAGACCTGCAATTACTAAGTTGTTGAAATAAAAGAAATTATTTCCTTTCTGCTGTATGATGTGACATTTGAAGAAGCTTTGGCGCCATGACTTAATAGATACTTCTTACCATAGCCACCTTTTTGGACATTTTCATTACTTTTATTCCATTATTAAAAGTGGATTTGTAATTATTGTAATTTTCCTGCTTTAGGAAGGAAAATTATAAATTACATTATATATGACATGATCTGAAAACCACTGATAATTATGAAATTTAAATTAGTCATACTGCAAATATATAATTAGAAACCACTTTTAATTTTGTATTTATCTCTATAACAATTTCTGACAAGCATTTACTGGCTTTGGCATTAAAAACCATGACATTTTAATGGTATTTTAGGGGCCACGGTCATAGTCTGCTATAATGGGTATTATTACTATTTCTGTGATGTGTATTTTTTATTTTTACTTGTTTTATATATTCTGTTTTGAACTCAGTTATGTATTTGGTATAGCTATATTTCTTGTTTTGTTTATTATATTTGTGTTGGGAAAACTTCCATTGTAATTTTCACATCAGTGGAAGTTTGGTTCTCTTCTGTTTTCCTTTCATGTTTCACTCTTGCAACAAATCAACATAATTACCATTTGAATTTCACTTAACTGGCAGAAACATTCCGTTTTTAGTTTTTTAATTTTTTTAATGTCTACTCTCCCCCCAAAGCACAAAAAATTAACTTGATCAAAATGTGGAGATAATATAACATCATAACACAAGTGTTCTATACTGGATGAATGTCCGTCTGAGGTATAATGGGTCATCTGATCAAACCCCTTCAATGGACCCATTTTTTAAGGCAATGGTATGTGTTGTTCTGTCTATGGAAACTATATGTAAAAGATCTCTTGTTACTGTTTGGAAAGAGTAGCATATGTGGTGATTTTAGTAGTTTTTTTCTAAGGAAATGAGTCACAAACATTGTTTGACATCTAATAGTCACTGAATAAACAATGAGCTGGGGTTGTCATTAAACAAACAATACATTACTTTTTCAATACTGAACTGCCAAAAAATAATTCTTAGTGGTATATTTTAGAGGAGATTGTTTGTTTTACAACAACCTATCAAAAAATAATTAAAAGTGATTTTAATATGGTGTTTAATATCAATAAAAGTGGGAGAAAAATTGACCAGATTATGTGTTTGTTGATGGCACAATACAAAGGAATCCTATACCATCAATTGAAATAACCTTAGGAGGACAGCAGCTATAACAACAAAAGCAAATTTAAAACTTCTTTATAGGGAAAGATGGTGTATACTGCGATGGTGTCATCATGAAACTCAAGCCATGTGCATGATAATCAGTTTTTTGATGCATGTTGTTTTTAAATACAGTTTTTTGATTGATAGTCAAACAAAGGAAACATGACTGGGAAACTGTAAAATGTATTGTGTTAACTAATTTATATGCCAGCATTTCTTGTCTCAATTGAAATCCTGTTGTTACAATCATTTGTTACAAGTTATTATTTACAGTATTGATTTTTCAGTTATTTTATTTGTAACACTCATTGTATACTGATTTTAAAGTTCAGCTAATACACATTGCTTTCATACCTCTGTACAAACCTACTCTGTCTCATTGTTATTTCATAAACTGTTGAAATCCATCCCTCTGGCTTGATAGCTTAGTCCGAGTGGATAGCTTATGTAATTGTGTGTACTCTATACTTACAAATCATAACATAATAGTAATGTGATTACATTAAGTAGGAATTGTGCCCTATTCTTGAATACATATTAACAATATTGAAGATGTCACTATTAATATGAGCATGATTTATTGCAGAAACAGGTATTCTATGTTCTTTCCTTGCTTATTTAATGTGTATATATACTGACTGGTTCGTATAGAGAACTGGATTAGACAGTGTTGGTTTTCTAAACAAAGATGAACAATAAAATAAATTTAGTTGAAACATATATCTGGACTAGACCGTATCCTATATAGTCAGTTGCAGATATTTACTTACATTCCATTCTTACATTCCTTTGAAAAGTCATTCCACTGAAGTTGTAGATCTTGTATTTAATTATTCACTATGTTCTCCAGTATGGTAGGAATCTGATTTATGAAAGTAAATGCCATGTTTTATTAAAGCCATTTTCATCGTTCAGTGTCATATAGAGAAAACATGATTAAAATACAAACTTTTGTGTAGTATGTTTTAGAGTGATTCGGTTATAGCATGGAAGTTGTTAGATTGTGTAGTTCATTGTCATTCAATACTAACAGCATTTAACCATTCATTCTTATCAGTTTGGACTAAGTGTCTCCATAATACTTAATAAAGTGATACTGGAAATCCTGATCGGAACATGTCAGTTGATACTGAGCTTCTTGCTTACTGTTCAAAGCGATTAATTATTCGTCATATTTTGTTCTTGCTCTTTAGTAGAAGTCTTCTTGACGTTCAGTTTCATAGTTACAAGGTATGTACAATGTACTGAAACATGTACTGAAACAATCTCATTGTAATTAGCATAATAAAATACTAGTGCTTACATTTCATAATCTGATCTTGGGGTGGGGGGTCTGGAACCCTTCAGCCACAGATTACCATTTTTCCTCCATTATCATTTTGTCATAACATTGTACCACCAATATTAAAAATCTTTAAATATCTTGGGACCCCACTCCCTTCCAAAATTTCTACATCCTTCCTGCATTTATAATGTGATTGCTAATGAAGATTTTGAAAGTACTATCTAATCACTTCCCTTCCAAAATTTCTACATTCTTCTTATATTTATAATGTGATTGCTAATCAAGATTTTGAAAGTTGTAATCACTGTTTTGGTTAGGAATATTGATATGTATTCTGTAAGTTCCAAGACTGAAATTTTGAGAGAAGGATATGACATTGTTTTCTGATATGGTTGTACATACCCCTGCTATTTGTCTTAATCATGAGTAGATAGCTTGGTCAAAATGTCCCGTTGTCTTGTAGCAAGATTTAATTCTAGCTGTAATGCTTTTATCTTTCTGACTGCAGTTCAATTCATTAGGAAGTTGTGTGTCATGTAGATTGGCTGTTCATAATTAAGAATATTTTCACAAAACTTGCTAAGTCCAAAATGTGGATAAATGGCAAAGAAAAAATAAAATACATTGAATGATTAATGTATTAATACTCATTTATGTCACAGTGACTTGGCAAGTTTTGTGAAAACCCTTATTTGCTACTGAATGACAGATCATGTGTACACTTATAATTGTAATTATGTAGGTACGAGTATTTTAGAACAGCATACAGGTACTGTTGATATCATTTCATGTATTTTCTCTTGCAAATAAATGAAGTTTCCTCTGATACGTTTTTCAGTTAAATGATAAGTTCTGTATACAGTTCATAGAAAATTGTTCTGTTAGGAAAAATACTGCAATTTGTGGCTTGTGATTAGATGGGACTCTTTGTATAAAATTCTGGCATTAATGCTTTTATTATTGGAATGCCTTCGGTATTTGAATAATTAGTCCTCTATGTACTGGATTGGCATTTTACATCCACAGCCCAGAAGAGTTAATTTGAAAATATTCAAATGTTTTTATATAGTGAACCAGATCCTAAATCCTTCATATATACAGGTACATACAGATCGTTTTGTTTGTTGCACTATAAACATCTGAAATATACACAGTTACTGTAAATCATTAAATTAACGTGTTGTGAAATTAATAAATTGTGAAAATGTTTTACTGAAATAAATATAGTTATTAATGCATCTTACATTTCTAAAATCATTATAGGTAAATTTCACTATAGGTAAATGTAATATGCCTCAGGTAAGTGTGTTTATCTAATTATCACATTTTTTGCATTAATTTTATGCTTACATTAGTTCCATGGTTTACAGTATCAAGCTGTACTACTGACTACTGTTAGTATATTTGTGGAACTGAAGCTGTAAAGAGTTTTGTTTAAGTAAGGAAAGTTGATTACTGTGTTACATTAGCATCATAAAGTGGGTAAATATTTCATTATTATATTATGCTTTTATTTGTGTTTTGTCTGTAAACTGTTGAAAGCCTAATGGTAGGCTGATGTTTATAATGAGAATTCTTTGTACAATGTAAGGAGTGTAGATGAAATAATGGATAGTCTAAGTTTGGAAATGACATATTTACATGCATACTTATTGACAGATCTTGCAGTAATTGTTTAAGCTATTGTTGTCATATAGAAACTAGTTTATCAAAGAATTTGTTATGTAAAAATACCACATTTATTATGTTAATGTTATATTTGTTTGATTAACTGTTAATTATGGAATGTTGATCTAAATCAAATGAATTTGTGCAATGGGATTATCATTGTTTGTATCTTATTACAAGTTTGTTAATCAGTCGTATCATCCCTATACAACCAGATAAACAGATGGTCTCAAGTCACGATTATTATCAAGGATGTCATAAATGTTAAATATTCCAATACATGTATACACAGCCAATAGATTGCTATAGATAGAACTTTATATGAACAGATAAGTCTGATAACTAAATTTTTCAGTGGAACTAACATGAATGGGTTATAATTTGAATTAAAGAATTCCAGAAGATATTCTATTTTGCAAGTCACAGCAAAATAACTGAACAAGGACAAACCATTGTAAAGCATTCTTTTCATAAGGGTAGAGCATCCACCATCAGTGGACCCTTTTGGCTTGTTCCTATTAGTAGTCCACAACTGGTGTATCAAAGGCTATTGTATGTAGCAAGTGTAAAAGATCCCTTGCTGCTAAATGAAAAGAGTTGGCTATGTGAGAGTAGCAAGTTTCCTCTGAAGACCCTGAGTCTGGCCATGGTGTTGGAATATTTTGTTTTATATGGCAGTTCTTTTCAAAAACAAGATATCTGGTTTTCGTGGGAATTGAGAATCTCTTGAGTAATTGCTATCCGAATAATGACAATGAATATTTTGTGCAATATTATATAAACTGTTTCTACACCAATTGTTCACTACCTCCACGTAAGAGATTCATTCTAATGATCATTGTAATTTGTTGTTCTAAGTCTAAATAAAATTTATATCTCAACTGCCATTTATGATAAAGAGATATTGGGAGTCATTTAGCAAAGTTTATGAAATGATAGCAACCATAAATACATATTGTGTACTGGTACATATTTAGTATATTGGCCATTGTTATAGATAGAATTACCATGACATTTTGAAACAAATTAATCTCCTTATTAATCATATTTTACAAAAATGTGGGTCCTTCCAATTTAGTTCAAAGCTAAAATGATTAAGATTTTTTTGGTAAAAGTGGGTCTTTCCCAGCTGTAAGTGTGACAAATTTACAAATAATTTAAAGGATGGGAAGTTCTGTTCTAGAAACCCTTTAGAGAATTGTACATTTTGTTTGTGAAATTATCAGATTTCATTCAAAAACAACAGATGGCCATATGTTTGGGAAACATTATTATGTGGGTCCTTTCTAAATAGGAGTCTTGACAAATTGTTGCTTTAAAGGAAGGGAACTTTTGTTATAGAAACATGTTTAACAGTCTATATTTTATTTGTGCAATGAACAGATCTCATCAAAAAGAGATGCAGTGTCATATTATAGCAGACGAATCGATTCTACATTCCGGTCTAATCAGTTGTTTGTTTTTCTTTGTTTTCCTTTTTGTAATGTTTGAAGCTTATTGTGAAATATACCACTGTGATTTTTCTTGTTGACTGTAAATACAAGCATATATTTTGTTTCTTATTCCGTTCTCTGATTTTTCCATGTTAAACTTATTTATTCAGTGGTTATCAGACATAACTACAGCAAGAAGACATTCCTGTATTTATAAATGTAATTTAAAATAATGTATTTATTGATAGGATTCAGACGTTGCACTTAAAAGTTCTGATGTGATTGTTAGCGATGCATGCTACTCAACATTGTTTCTGTTTGTGATGTATTTTCTGGGTAACATTTACTAAATATTCATAGTTCAGAATAGACCAGTTTCACACAGCTACCCTACCTTTGATAAGGATACAAGGAAAACATAGAAAGGCTTAAAAGAAAATGTATTTATTGTGTACAATCATGTGAGGATACAGGAATTTATTAAAGCATGGGTGCAATGTATCTTCTTTCAAAAGGGTGGTGGTTGCACACAGCTGTGTATGTCATACAACAAATGAAAATGCATCTCCCCTTCCTCTCCCTCCCTATCTGACAATCGATGATTCATTTAATTGTAGTCATGGGAAAATCATGAAACAATAATGCATAAATTGAGATGGCATGCTAAACCAAATGTTTCATATGTTTCAGTTTATGATGCCATTTTTTTTATCTATATCAAAAAAGTGATAGTATATAAATGTCATTTGTATTTTAATTCTTACTATATTTACAACACGTCTAAAAGTTAACATTCTCTAAGGTAGGAGTACAAGACGTCATACAAGTTTACTAAAAATAGTATGAACTGAATGCAAGTATGTTACTACATTAGAAACTGTTAGAAATATTTCTGATAAAGTTATTGGATAAAGGTTATGTGTAATGCATGTACGTTACTTCAGAAACAGTGCTGAGAAGTGTAGAGTCTGGGTATGCATACAAGATTGTTAGAACTTCACATACTACTTGATGTTTTTTCTGTTGACTTACTAACCTAAACTTAATTAAAAAAACTAGCATATTACTGTAGACACTCCACAGTTGTCCACTGTCAGTAGATGGAAGTATTAAATAAAAAGTCATTTAACAGCAGTTTGTCATTGTTGTTTGTTATGCAGCAGAAATAATGGTTGGTTGTACTTATTTTCATGTTTATATCCAATTAAGGTTCAAGCACGCTGTCCTAGACAGAGCTTAGCTTCCAATGTTTTGTCTAGGATAGAGGTTAGTGTTGGTTGAAGAGATGAAACCTGCTTCTGCCACACTAATGCGGCTACTCTTATTAATAAGTAGCAATGGATCTCTTATGTGCATTATCCCACAGACAGGATAGCACATTCCATGCACATTTATATACAGCATTTGATAAACCAGTTATGAACCACTGGTCTGTGCAAGTGGTATACACCTACCCACTGAGTCTTCCAGAGCACTCACTCTGGGTTGGAACTGATACTGAGATTAAAAATACCATACATCAACTGAAGTTCAATCAGAGTACCTACCAGACACAAGTCCGATAGCTTAACCACTGCACTACGGTTAAAAGTAATTAGGTTTCTTCTGTACAGCCATGTTACAAATGTCATATTGACACTGCACTCAGGGGTGAATACAAGAATATTGATTTACAATCGTCAAAACAGTTGCTTTCACCCAAATCTGTTAAAAAAACACATGGACAATTTAAGCACATGGATGTAATGTTTTTGATCTGAGTTTAATATATTCTGTATAATTATTGCAAACTGTTTTTCATTACAGCAGACATTACATTACATTAATATGTATTCCCTTATTTCTTTTTATAAATCTACTTTTAAATAATGAATGAGGGTTAATTGCCAGCTGCTTGGTTTTACTCCCACTCAGTACATTACTATAGTTCACAGTAATGTAATTTGAATTAACCATTGTGTGACCCCCAATAGCCGATATTTGCTTTTGTGCTGGGGGGTTGTTAAATAAATAAACAGTAATGTAATGACAGATGTATGTCAAGGTCAGATGGTAACCATATCTAGTACAGAAGTGACATGTCGGGATGGTTTATGAAGACTGACAATTTAATACAAAAAAAAATGGATTGTTTAACACCTCAGCACAATGTTTATTCGGTGACTATTAGTATATTAGGTTTCAAACTCAGTCTTCAGAGGGAACCTGTTACCACCACACAGGTTACTTTTTCCCATTTTATGTGCTTTCCCACAGACAAATCCTTGCCTTTGATAAACAAATAATGGGCCACTAATCTGCAAGTGGTATTGAGCCTTGCTGAGCACGTGCTCTGGGGTAGAGCTGGTATAGAGATTAAAAATCCCATGCCTTGACTGAGATTTGATCCCAGTACCTACCAGCTGTGAGTGACAGCACAACCACTATACCACCAGGGCCAGTAGGTAATTTAAAACAAGACTCACGTAAAAAGAAAGATTTATTTGAAAGATATGAATGATCCAGCATTCAGTCAAATATAGCAGACAATACAAGCAATAAAAAGATGTCACAACAAACAAATTAAATCTTAAACAATACTGAATTCAAAAGGTTAATTATTTTAGCACAGATCAAAAATAGTTTGCTTTTATTAAGAATATTTAATAATGAACATCTTTATTTCAACAAATATTTACTTCGAATTGTAAATTTATCACAATACATAAAATAGAACTATTTTTTGAAATAATAACCTTCAAATCATATATGGAAATGAGTTGTAATTATGTTATTGAAACAATTATTAAATGGCCATAGTAAAATAATTTTTGTACTTTTTTTTATGCCAGACTTAGATCATCAACAGGTGGGTAATAATATTTATCTTTATTAAAATAGGTATCATTGTAACAAACACTGACAGGAAATGGATAAAATATTTATGGTAAAGGAGCCTGCTCCGGCAAAATATAAAATAAAATATATGTTGGTTAATCATTTGATTAGTAAAACATTTTGATTAATGACTAAAGTGTCAATAGTCCAATAAAATAAGAAAATCAATAACAAAATGTAAAAAATGATAAATGAATTATAAAGAAAGGTTTAAAAGAATAGGCCTAGTTGTCCCAAAATCAAAATGTTCGATTAAAATCATGGACTTCACACTGTGTAATTTTTATCCCATATTTAAAATAAATATTAAACTTTGTTCTGAAAGCTTAATTTAATCATGAGATAATTATTAAAACAAATTTAATAATATATTATATAATTATATACACTGGTAATGTTTCCCCAAGAGCCCAAACTTTATCTTCTATAAATTGAGTACATATAAAAATGTAAAAAGAAATGGACATAAACCATGCAGTGAAAAGAGAAATGTCTTTCAAATGAAGGAAATTAACACAAGATGAACCAAAACACTGAATAAAATAAAATTACAATTTTTTTTTTTTTAATATTTCTTTATCATTTTTTTAAAGATGCATATGTACATATAATAATATATTAAATAACTAGAGGGAGAAACCAGAATACAATTTTTTAAATAAAAAACACAATTTTTGTATTTAGTTTTGTCAAATAACATCACTAGAGCACATTGATTTATTAATGGGGTTTGAACCACTGTCTTCAGCTTGAGAGTCCAATGTCCTACCACTGGACCACTGAGGCTCTACTTTAAAACAAACAAAATCTACATTTTACAAATATCATAAAATCATTGTGTAAACTTTAAACATAAACAAAATGAAAGTTGTGAATGGAGTATTAAGTTATGGACAGAATACAATTACTATCTTGTTAAATATGCAAACAATGAAAAATACATGTATCAAAATTATAGAAAATAAATGTTAAAAAATATATTTCTAACAGAGGCATTAAAAATAAACTTGTCAAATAATAAATCTTCAACTGTACTTTGCCAGTAACGATGATAAATATAAACTTAGATGGTTCCTGAAATTATAATATAAGATGGATGACATAGGTGAATTTTTTCCCCATTATAATTTGGTCAAAACCAACTTTGGACAGCAACTCACCAATAATAAAAAAGCTTTAAAATATTTTTGGACACTCTTCTAAAATTTCTTCCTTCGTGCCTGATGACAATTCATTATTAATGAAATATAAGTGAATTAATAATAATAATAAAAAATAATAATAATAAGAAAAATTCTATTTTTTTTTAATCTTGAGTTCTGTAAAAATTGCCTTCCATCTTTACAAAAATATTAAATATTCTCATAAAAAAAATATCCAAGTAAAATAACAGAAGTAAAAGAATATCACAACACTGCTATCTCAGAATCAGCAAAATCACATTATCAGCAAAATATTTTTTTTTATATAAAATTAAAATCACCTCAAAATTGTACATTTTCATATAATGTCAGTTAGTCACAGTTATTTGTGTATCAACCAATGGAAGATTTTTTCTTATGGCTTTTCTTCTTTTTCAAACTTTTATGTTTTCCCTGTTTAGCTTTTCCTGCATCTCCCACACTAAGCTGTTCGCTAGATTTCTCTTTCTCTGATGTCACGTGTTCTGATGGAAGCCCACTCCTTCCTGTGGTGGGCATGCTGTGTTCTGATATTTCCAAATCTGACTTACTTTTTGTTTTGTGTGAAGTCATCTTCATCTCTGGTGTAGCATCAGATCCTCCTAAAATAAATATGAACATATTTAAAATTACAATATAACTTGAAAAAGAAAACCCAACTTTTAAACCCATCAGAAAATAATGACTTGAAAAATGTTTGGAATGATCACTGGAATTTCAGGATAAGCAACTACTGTCAAATCCATGAGTTGATGCAAATATTTTGTAAGGCGGGGGACTATTTAAAAGATGTTTAATACTGGAGAGGATAAGGTCCAATGTTATGTATAACCAAACTATAATAGCAAAAAATAAAAATTGATGGCTGAATGGGTTGGGTGGTTAGACCCCCCACCCCCTCAATCCTCCTATGAAATCTTTTATTTCTATGGCATAATTTTTGTGTGGTTTTGTGTACCTTTCATGGTTCATCAATTTGTGAATTCATAAGTGGTATCATATTTAATATGTTCAACAGTTTCATTGTATTCTTAAATTGATTGATTGTTTGGACCATGGATTACATGTAAACTGGGCCCACAAATAAATAAAGAAGTTTAAAGTGATCTGATGAATCAAAGAATATGTGTAATTTTCAATAAGAAATTAAGTTGATTCTGGTTTGACCTATAATGTTACTGTAGTCATGTTTTCACATCTTCAGATTACTTTCCAAGTTTCTTTTGATTTTTTCGGATTTAACTGGAAAATATTTTCTAATTTACACATTCTGAAGGGTGCATTACAACTCTTTACTATTTTTTTTAATCTACAGAAAAACAATGATCTATTTTGACACAGAGCCATAATATTAATAACAATAATAAAACAGGTAACAGTATAAAACTATTTTTCACTGAGATCTTCTCTAGAGATCCTACATGGTGGCATCTATCTAGGTATATAAAAACTAGCCCAACTTACTCCTCGTATCAGACTTGCTCTTTCGTCTCTTCTTACTTGAATCTCTATTTTTCTTTCTCCTGCCTCCATCTTTACTTGTTTTTGTCTCTGTATCCTGCAGCTCAGTTTTAGTGGGAACATCAGTTCCATCTTGCTGAGCTTAAAGGGAGAAAAAAAAAAAGATCCTAGGGAAGCTGGTCTGAATTTTAAGTGGAAGTTTTTATGTTGAATATTTTAAATTTGACACTTTCTTGTTTAATGACACCACTAGAGCACATTGATTTATTAATGATCAGCTACTGGATGTCAAACATTTGCTAATTTTGACATGTAGGTTACTCATCAGACAAAACTTGCAAGATTTTTCTTTTAGCAGCCAGGGATCTTTCATATGCACTTTCACACAGATAGAACATTAGATACCAAGGCCTTTGATATAGCATTCGCAGGACACTTGTTGGGGCGGCAAAAACAATCAGAATGAGTTCAATCTTATGATCAAAGCACCTCAGGTGAATGTGGTACAGACCAAGTTAAATCCCACCCGTTGTTACTTTCAAAACAGTAAACTAAAAATAATATAAATCAGCAGACATTAAAAATGTATAAGATTTTACTCAGATAAAATATCTAGTTCAGCACATACCACCCATGTGTACTGCCCCTCCTGGCAGGTCGTCAACAGTTGTCTCCCCTGGCTCAAAGTCTTCCAAGGTAACTCCAGGTTGCTTACTATGAATATCTGCCTCGACAGTGCCCAGTTCTTTCTCCGAAACAAATGCTGGGTTGACATAACCATTTGCAGCAGAGTGGCTGTTAGCTGACAGACTGGAACTGGGTCTAAAAAAATAAACATTGGAAAGTTACCATGTAAAACTAGAAATTGTAAACCAAGACTTAAATACATAACTTGTTCCTGTAAGTCAATTCACCTATTTTTAACTCCACAAACTCTACTATTATAAAGAAAATCTTACTACTCTCAAAGTCAATTTTATATGTAACATTGAGAGAAAAAATAATAATTAATTTAAAATTTCAAATGATTATAACTTTTTCTGGCATATTTCAATTAATGATTAATAGTGAGAAAAAAACTCCTCTCAAACAAATCTGTTCAAGACTTTCTCACATTATTGGTTTCACATTAGCTACCATCTCTTTATAAAGCTCACTAATATGACTAACAACTAAGAATGTCAACATACCGTGATTCTGCAGGGGTAACAGCAAGATAGTCTGGTGCTCCCTTGATGATGGAGGAAATACTTTTCTCATCCTATAAAATGTAAATAATGGCCGATGATGGTCAATGTTCAGTACAAATTAGTCATTTTGATAGATTTGACAGTCACAAAGTTAACTGTGTCAATCATTAAGTGCAACAATATTTAACTTTTAGTAAAAATCTATATTTCTATGTAAAATTGACTTAATGAAGTTTGTGTATATTACAGAAATAAGGCTAAATTAAATAATAAAAAGCATACTCTGTAAAACCTAATTTGTATATAGATTTTAAAATGAATATTCTATATTGTCTAACATAGATAGATTGATACAGGACATTTTGACTAGGAGTGCAAATGTAATTATTTCCAAGCTCCTCTTGTGTAGCAATAACCACTCTTAGTCTTACCTCATCATCCAACTCCATGAGATCAAGTTTGAGATCCAGCGACTCAGCGGAATACATTTCTTCTTGATCAGGACCACAGAGAGGCTCTGGATACAGATCTTCAAAATACTCCTGTTTGTCTGTAAAATATTGAATATTCTTAGAAACAATTTTAATTTTCTTATCATCTTGCAGGTATTAAGCCTATTGAGCTGAAATTTCACCAGCGAGGGGCTAATATCCATATGATAAATAGTGCTAAATATTATGAGCATGCAACACAGAGTTCTTAGTTTATTGCAAAATACTAAGGATTGCCACTTTTTTGGCCCCACCTGATATATATATATATACACACACACACACACACACACACACACACAATATCATAATCAGAAAGGTTAAAATACATGTATCAATATTACATATTCTGTGTAAGTACAATACACCTGTGTATAACACCAACCTTCATAAACAGGATTGGAAGATGATTCTGGCCAAATCATATCTAACTCAGGACCCAATATATGTTGTTTAGCAACCTTTTCTGATCGTCCATTCAAAAACATACCTGCAAGCAAGATAAATTTATGGCAAAAATTATATTTCAACAGTGTTAAAAACCATCTTCCATAGATGAATAGAGATGGTCACAGAGATATGGTGGCAACAAAACATTAAAATAATTTATACTGAACAAATATTAAATACTTTCAGTCTTTAGAGAAACGAATGTTTGTTAAACAATACACCAGCTCAGCAGATATTACGTGTCTTTAACTCATATTAACAATTCATGGTCTTCTGAAAAAACCAACCACTGCTATATCTGCTACTCTTTCCAGTTAGCAAGAGATATTTTATATATGCTTTCCCTTAGATGTGACAGCACATACCATTGTTTTTGTTACTCCAATTGTGTACAACTGGCTGGAATGAGAAACAGCCTAATAGGTCTGTTGATCCAACCGACCCCAGGAAGATGCTCTAATTCTAACTACATGCCACTACAGTTTCAGAGAAAAGAGAAACACATTTATTACCATAGTAACGCTTTAACAAAAAATGAAGTTCTCAAGCACCTGACTCTACCATACCCTGAAAATGTGACCTATCCTAAACGTTTTATTCAATATTAAAAAAAGAAAATTTAGTATCTAAAACTCATAGATAATTCTTTTAAATAAAAATATTCTCATTTCTAGGTTTGAAATCCAGCAGCTCTAGATTTCTGACAACCATAATACAATTATCAACTGACCCATAACAAACATTTTCAAAAGCATTCTCCTCTTCATTGGAGACACCAGAATTAGGTCATAGTCCCGCTGAGCCATTCGACGAGAGAACATCGGCATCATCTTCATGAGGTCCGATGCTGTACTGCGTATGTTATCTTTCACGCTTTCTGCAAAATCAAAAATAAATCCAAATAATCCAGTCCAAATATACATTACATTGGAACAAAAAAACAATGGACATAATACAGTGTTCTTAAAAATAATTAATCTAACAGGAATTGGGGTGGTGTATATCACCCTCAAGAACATAACAAGAGGTGGTGGCAAGGTATCAGTTACACCCCAAGAAGAATATAAAACTGGGTTCTTTCTACTACAAATGTGTTACATCGTACCATGGGGGGATATTGTTTTATAATATCCTAGGAAATATCCCTCCTAACAGCACAGAATCAATTTACGTCTCGACTTTTAATGCCCTGATTACTATTATGACCCCTACACATACTTTTGATTAATGGCCCAGGACATGACCAAAACAGATAAACAAA
>JAULBS010104632.1:0-31054 GCA_032355785.1 Symmetromphalus regularis
TATATTAATTAAGACTAGTGACTTTAAAATATATTTTGATATCTGTTACAAATATATTTTTCTAAATAGTAGAAGCAAAGTAGAGAATAATATAACATTTCATTAAATACTAAAATTCAAAAGCCTGATTCAACACTGACCCACATTTCAGCCTATTTTTTTTAACTTGTGTAAACACCATTTCAACTGCAAATCGAAGTTAAAATGCCAATGACAAACAAGAGTTAATATATCCATCACTTATTTATTTTATTTTTTAAATAATATATGAAGAAGCAGCTAAATAACAATGCATTCAACATAATAAATTAATTCATTTATTTACACATGCATGACATCAATCTGCAAAAAAGCCTTGACAAAGTAAGATTTAAAAATTATTCTTTTATTCATAGAAGACAGTTTATTTTCTATTATCTATGCAAAATAAATTTGGGGAAATGAAAAATGATCTGATGTAAGTTGTATTTCTTGTAGTCATGTGAACTATGTAGATCTAAATACACTATTCCTATCATAAACCAGCCACATTTATGACAGAAATAACATGCTATACATAATGCTGTTTGAGCCTCACCCTTCATTATCCACTTGACATGGTTTCAGATGAATATAGGCAGCAGGAAATATACCCTAAAATAAATATGATTTTACAATTAAATGCACATTATTTTAATGTTTTGTGCATTTTAAACAAAATATTAGTATTTCCTTCTTTGCTTTGTTAGTCATAAAATTAATACACAATCTGCAAGACTTCAATTTATATAAAGGCAGAGATGATGTAGAATCTTTCAATGACATTCATATAAAAAAAATTATCCTCACTTTTTACAGACCTTCAAATATACACGTAACAAGCATAAACATATTCTTTTTAAAAAAACATTATGAAGCAAGAACAAATCTTTAGCCTACCTTTTTGCGTCTGTTGCTCATGGAATAACCTCGATACCATTTTGCTATTTGAAAAAATAATAATAATACAAATTATTCATGATTTAAATTAATTTTAATACACAACTTGGTAGCAATATTTTTGCCAGTGTCTAATATTTACAATTTAGTGCTAGCTTACTACCAGGTACGTAAAATGTAGCAGTCTGCCAATATGTTATGGTAGCTCCAAATTTAAAGACATCCAGATACCAAGGTTGTTTAGCTTTTTTACAATAAACTTTACTCAGCTTTTTTTTCAGGTAATGTGAATGAACTGGCCAACATCCAACATTAAGCAAGCTGTATTTATTATTCAACTAATATAAAATTAAAAATAAACATTTTTTTAACATGCTGGGCTTATGACACTGGATAAAATGGTAGTCTCAAGTTGTTAAATCTGGTAGCCTTGGGCTTATTGGGCATGATACACACATACAATTTTGCAAATACATGTATACACATAGTACTTCTTACCACACCCTTCGGCATCATTATCACTACGGTATTCCTCCCATATGTGAACAGTTTCACCAATCTGTAATGGAATGCTGGCACGAATTGATTCTGACTGAAAACTGTGGATAACTGTAAAGAATAAAATAGTTATTTTCACAATATATAGAACTTATTAGCATAAAATACAGTTTAAGCAGTCTGGCATTAAACAGGCCAACAGGCAAAATCCTATATTAATGCCACATTTATTTTTATTTTGCCTGTTGAAATGTTTTTATCAATCAATTTTTCTGAATATTAAATAAAAAATATTTCTAACAATTTTACATAACCATGTTGTTTTTAAATCAATCAGCAGTTGAAGGCGATATTAGTGGATAATGTGGGATTTACTGTGAAAAGGGATATAATAAGCGTGTAAGTTGGCAATTTTATTGTATATCTACATATTTCTTGTAATGTTTTGTTCGGAAACTAAAGCGTTTGTTGCCAGAAATTTGAACCAATACATAATATGGGTCGGGAGCTGAACTTAATGCAATAACCAATAATCAAAGCATTAAGTTCCTGAACTAGTGTTTTATGTGACTCAAATGTGCATGTTCCTCTTAGTGCGATGCTATTTGGCATATCGAGGAAATATCACACACACACACACACACACACACTGTCACACACACACACACATACACACACAAAAACAACCCACATTCATCCTATGAAGTTGAATTATGATCCAACAATCAAAGTCAGAAGGAAATAATTTTTGCCAACTTTTCTTAACTTACCAACACCATATTTTTTTCTTGCAGGTTTCCACGAAAATTCACCCATTGTCAAAATCGTGTTTGACTGCTGTCAGCTCGCTGTCAATGTACTTCCTCGTTTTGTTACGTCCAATCATCAAACCAATAACTTGCACTTCCTGGTCCTAACGTCTTGCTTCCTCTTTATGTTTCAAAATCAGAAATCTAATACGAAAAGGGATTTATTAATAATCACGGAAAACCGTCGTTCGTTGATTTTTGCACTTTGTACCAACATAGAACAAAAACGAAAATATATTAAAAAAAGTAACTAAAACTATCTGTCCTTGTGATATGATTTTTGGAGGATATATAACAAACGATTTGAATAGGCCATACGATACCCTTTTCTGTGAATGTTGATGACAAAATGCTGATTACGCAAAAGGCATAAATTGTTACATATAAGTAATACAATTAAAATATAGGTATTTCATAGCATGCAGGCCTCAAGTCAATAAAACAAAAGTCATAAATAATATCTACTTATTTTGTTTTCAAAACAATTATGATTCCGAAATTTATATATCGTAAATGCAATTTTTTTTTACCTGTATATCGTAAAAATATAATTTTATTCACAATATACATATATGAAATATGAAATGTTTCTTTTATAATATAAAATATTCACTCTATATCTTACATATAATTTTACTGTGTTTTAATATTTTGTCGGATTTATTTTTCTGCGGAATTACAACATGTCTGCGTCCATGGAAGGTTTTAAAATTTGTTTAAATTATACAGTTATACGAATAGATAAAATATCGGTACTGAGTGTCACGCACCGTGTTATTATTTATAAATTACATTTTATAATTTTGGTATATACTAAAACTACATTCAACTCAAAATGAACAACGTTGCGTTATTCATTAATTCAATTCAGTTTATTCGCTTCTTGGAACACGGATTTTTATTGATTACTTTAGTTTGTGTGTAACTAGGCGAAAAAGGACTAGAGTTTTGGAAATAGCGAAAAAGTCCTATGTTCCAATTTTTTTTCATTACTTTCTTAAATAATAATTAAAAATATTTCTCATTACCTCGTATGTAAAAATCAGAATGACTGCTAATATTAAATTTGTGACTGTCAAAGCTTGACAAATGACAACTTTTTTTTACCGCAGAACGTCCGTGACCGAACACTTATTTCCAGACTAGTTATATCTATCCATTCATTCTTTGCCTTAAAATTATTGTCACTTGCAATGTTTTATTTACAATCATGAAATGGTGTATGTATATATAAATATATAGAAATAACCACTGAGCCACTTTTTGTTTAATCACAATCAAACGATATCAAGTACTATGTTATGTCAATAATAATTTTAAAATGGATGCATTTGTGTATATTGTTCAAGGACATTAAACAAAATTAGGACTTTTTAAATTTAATAATAATTTTAAAAAATAATAAAATTACATCCGTAGCTTAGCATGATCAAACTGCATTCCAGATACACTGAAACCCTGCAAACATTCTATTTTAAAATAATAGTTACAAAAGACAAGATTAATGACAACAAATGCTAATTGAGTAAGAACTTACACAGGATGAGGGTGAACAGGTATTTATCTTGGGGCGAACAGGCATTCATCTTGGGGTGAACAGGCATTCATCTTGGGGTGAACTGGCATTCATCTTGAGGCGAACTGGCAACTTTGTCTGAGGCGAACTGGTAGGGCGTGAACAGGCTGGGGCGAAATGTCTGGTACCCAAGGCTGCCATATACAGTGCCGAGTTCACTTTTCGTGCCCCATAAGAGTTATGCCAGGACATCTACTAATAAGTATTCGTTGTAACACAAATAATTATTTTAGAATTGGCCTCAAATGCTTTTTATTTGACGTCACACTGTAGTAATGAAGGTCAAGAATGCAGACGAACTGCACAGAGAATTAATTGGATAACTTTTCTGCAAAACGTTGGTTACTTTCGTAAGCTGATTTTTGGGATTAGTGAAAATTGGTAAATTTTAAAGTATAAAGTTCATCATAGTATTATTTACTTGTTTATGGCACATTTTTAAATTTTGGAGTGTTGTGTAACTTTGTTAATGCTTAATGTTTGGTATTGCCGCGAGAACTTCATGCGGAGCTTATTTTCCTGAAATTGCCATTAACAATGCAGTGCCACTGCCATACCAAAATGATTTAAACTAAATTTTAGTGATGGCAATTAAGTGCTGTCATAAATATGTCTGCATTTTAAATGCTGCGACATCACGAAATAATAACACGAATGCATGTCTAAATTTAATACCATAAATAGTCTGATTAATGGAACACAATGTTCATATTATTTATGAAATAAAAAAGTTAATAATTAGTCAGTTGCACATCTACAAGTGAATGCTACATACAAGAAAAACTGACATGTTTGTGTACTGAAAGCCACGAGCTCTGCATGCACTCATGCTACAACTAACATGGCAGTATACTGTACAGTTTTGGGATTTTTTTATAGGAACAACTTTTATGAACATGTTAAACTAAAACATGTAGTGACAAAATGTGGGAATAAGCTATATGGAACTGGGTAGTAGTGGGCATGGTAAACTGAAATATTAACACATTAAATAAATATATTCACTTTATTAACATACTGAGAAAAGAGACACTGAGAGTTAGAATAAGAAATGAATACCAGTTTTTCTTTCTGGAAATACAGTCTGAATTCCTTATCTACTTATTATTATATTAATATGCATGACGGATACATTTATATATGTCAAGTCAGTCACATATATTAATAAGTAAATTATTCCAAAAATATAAGTACAAAATATGTTTGTTCTTGGGTGTTACAAACATACCTCATATGATTTCTTTTACCGGTAACACAAAATGTAGAGAAAAGTGTTCACATGTTTTCATGAAAACATTGTTTTGTAGTGTCAAAATGTCACGTCCGTTACAATAAATTGCCATGAAATGCCCCAAAACCGTTTTCAGCATTTGTAAAATTATAGGTAATCCAATATTATGTCAGCATAATTATATTCCAAAAGATGAAATTGCAGCAAATAATTATTTGGCCGTCCCCAGCATCTGTGGACCTTTCATTAAAATGTTTGGCTCGTCTCTATACTTAGCATTTTTAGTTTAGACCGGTCGCAAGTTATAACTGTTGCAATATAACGTTGTCTACTGGTTTGCTGTGCATCAGGTATCTAAAAATCATTCTAAAACATTTGTTGGAATACTTGTACATCTGCGTGAATAAACCTCCTTTTAATTTCTAAATGTCTACAGGTCACGACGTAACCGATTTACGGTTAACGTAAATTTAATTTTGCGTAACTGACACGCGAACAGAACGGCGGTTCATGTAAAATATTGTGCCCTGAGTTTATAAAGGGCTGGGAAGAGTGGTAGTGTCTGTTTTGTGTTGTATACAAATTGATGAATTATATTTAGTTTTATACAGGCTCAAGTGACAAGCCTGTTCTTGAAGTACTGAATTTAGAGACTGGAGAAGACAAGCAACAACACAGTGTGTTAGACCATTCAAATGAAATGTCAGATTCTGTTAACCCACATTATTGCCCATGCTTGTTCTGTTCAAAATATTTCAACATTGAAGCAAAACAAGATGATCTGTTAGCTCATCTCATCATGGTGCACAAGTTTGTTATTGCCGATGTCAATATCATCTGTAATTTGAAAAAGTTAGTTGGCTTTTTATTAGTGTTTGCCAAATCCACCAACCCTCACTTTCAGCTAGTGTATTGCTGTTTAGGGCTTAAATTTCTAGTTTTATTATTTAATATACATGCTACTAGCCCATGCTTCTGGAGGGACTAGCAGCTTTTTAAAAAAAATAATAATATTATGTACATATATCTGTTTAATCTTACTAAAGTAATAAAAGCATTTTTAAAGGGTGAAATACATTTTATTGCACACATGATATATGTAATATGTAATGAATTCTCTTTTTTATGACAGTGATCTAATTTTAAGATGTGAAAATATGACTGCAGTAACATTATAAGGTATAATCCTGGGACGGGGGATGCCTATATAATTATCCCCCACCCCACTTTTTGCATAGAAAAACTGAAAATTTCAGTGAAATTAACATGCCTAAATAATAATCTTTTCAGTATTTCTCTTTATTATATTAATGTAACACTTTAAACCATGTGGTTTTACGCAAATATACCGAAGTACACAAGTGGTCTATAATGGTGGGGGGATAGGAGCGTGGCAGCAGGATGGTCCGTTCCCCCAACCCCACACTTTTTGAACAAAAACGGATTTTAGCCCTTGAATACCACTATTTAATTTAGTGGTTATGGCATTCATTTAACCCTGAATCAATCCATTATTTTCATAGAACAAACTCAAGAAAATAATCAGTAGTGTGATAACCCTGAACTGAATGTAAATAATATAAAATAACATCTTCTGGACATCGTAGATCAAAACAGCTAATGGTTTTGAAAATTAAATAAAAGATAAATTTTTGTTAAAAATTAGGAAAACATATTCTGAATAATAATATTTTAGAGATTTATTAACTTTAAAATTTATGATATTTTTTTACAATTAATATTACATTTATACGTATATTTTTCTAAAATCCTGTTTGGACCATATAATGTAATAAGTCAGTTGAAATATTTTGCAGATATATATTATATTGGAAAGAAAGATTGAAGGACCAACCTCTGTCTGACTTCTGCTCTATGATTGTAACTAACACAGCACCAACCGATAAAGGTAAGACATTATGGCTCTGTCATTCCAATAGTCTGTATCTGCAAAATGAGACAATTACATGAATACTTTAAAATATGTAAAATTAAAAGAATGAACACAAATTTGTAAATTAATGAGATACCTAAAAAGTAATGTCCTAAATAGGATTAGTATAATTAAATAGATATTTACTAACTTTTCACTTGTCAACTAAAAACATTTTTCTTCTATTTCTGTTACAACCATGTTGATAACAAAGGGATGTAACTCCTTTCAAAGTGTAATAAGAAAATTGATTAATTTGACCAAAAAAAGAATGAAACAAAATTATGTGTTAATGTTTGGTAATAATCTATATTACTATCTGTATAATGCTTTGTGTAGATTTTAAATATTAAATTATATCACACTTTCTTTTGTCAGTCTAAACCAGATTTTATTTTTAGTCCCAAATTACATGAAGAGATGTAAAACATTATTTAGTTTTTAGTGTTATATATTAACATTTACAATAGATACATATAACCATTTTTAATATAGGTAGTACAGATTGTCTTTTTAAAATATTTTCCAGTTGAAACATTATTTAGTGTAGATAGAATTATGATACTAGTCTAAGAACTACTGTAATAAGTATGCTTTGAAAGGTTTTGTAATCCAATACAAACTTTGTATTTTATTTAGGTGATAGGGAAGAGTTTTTTATGCTAAGTGATGTTCTTCCAGAAGACAAGGAATTCAGACAGTATCTCCAGAAAGAAAAACTGGTATTCATTTGATATTCATTTCTTATTGTAACTCTCAGTTTCTCTTTTTTCAGTATGTTAATAAAGTGAATATATTTATTTAATGTATTAATATTTCAGTATACCTAGCACACATTAAATAATACTACGTACTATTGGGACAGACACAGGAATGTGAAAAAGGAGGGCAGTAATATGCAGAGCTTGTAAAAAAAAGGTTTTTTAAAAAAGTTGTGTGTTTTATATTAATTTCATATTGTTTAATAAAGGGGAAAATAAGTATTTGTGAAACATTCTCCCCCTGGAAACATCTAGGGAAAGTATTGTGATCAAACTAGCAGACCTGTCACAGTGTACAATCCAAAACAGGTCGGTATTTTGTACTCTACAGTCAATATATAACATTTGAAATAATAGCATTTCAGAAAGTCCAGTGTTGAAATTGTATGTACGCATGTTTTTGTTTCTTAGTAGAGAAATTTCCACAAATTATTAGTAATTTTTAATCCAGGATTTCGTTTTTCTTAAGTGTTGGGAGGTCAAAATATTGTTTTTAAAATTATAATAGTGAAAGGGAGAGGACAAAGGTAAGTTTAGCTCTGATTATAATCAGAAGAAAATATAATAGTCTGAAATATAATTAGATTATTATGTGTTGTGTGAGATTTCAGTTTTTATCTCAAGTTTTGTCTCAACAGGAAGAGATTTTGTCTCAGCAGCAAAAAGAGAGGTCAGATGACAGTTTTTCTAGAATGTGTTTGTTTTGTTCAGAATGCTTTGAGAAAAACAGGTATGATGATTCTGTTACATTTGTTTTATTCATAATATTTTGAGCAAATCATTCATTCATTTATTTATTTATTGTGGCAGTAATGTTTTCAGTTTTTGTTTTCTTTTCTCCATTAAAAAGCATTTTTGTTTTATGAAATTTACATGTAATTTAAAGAAAATAAATTACTATAAGGGTAATTTTATCAATAATATTTGGTGTCACTTACAAACACAGTCATATCTCCAGAGGTATAGGTCCCACAGATTTGAAACTTCACTGATTTATTCTTCATATATATGTCATCAACCAGTATAAATAGATGTGTTCTGCCTACTTTGGATGTTATGATTTTTTGAAATTGTCTTCATAAGATCCACAATTGATATGGATATTGGATGTGAAATTCATGATGCATATGTATAACTAACCCCTTCCAATGTCAAAGATCTTTAAAATACCTTTGGATTTCCTCTCCAATCTATTTTAATCTGTTCATGTTTTGGTGTGACCTAACTTTGGAGATAGAACTTCAGTCATTTGTATATCATAGGAAAGAATTTATAATGTCAAGGGAAATAACTCTTATTATAACAAGTGTTGTTTCCCTTGATATTATAAATTCTTTCCTATATTAAATGATTGAAGTTCTATCACTAAAGTTAGGTCACACCAAATCATGAACACATTAAAATAGCTTGGAAAGGGAATCGAAATGTATTTTTAAAATATTTAATATTGGAAACGGTTAGTTATTCATCTGCATCATGAATTTCACATGCAAAATCTATATCAATTGTGGATCTTATGAAGACCAAAGTAGGCAGAACATATCGCTGATATTTTTACTGGTTGATGGCACATATATGAAGAATAAATCAGAGAAATTTCAAAGCTGTGGGACCTATACCCCTAGAGATATAACCGTGCTTGTTAGTGACACCAAATATTGTTGACAAAATTTGTTTAAGTGGTATATGATACCACAACTTCTTCTCAACACATCTTACACTTAATATGATTACAAATTTGGATTCCCCTGATTAGTTTAAATACCAAATTTGAAAGCTCTGCGATAATTATTACAATATTTATGAACTTTTGAAAATGATAATGAAAAGTGTCGCTGAAATTCACATAAAAAACGCCACAAATCTGACAAAAACACAAAACTTCAAACCTCTGTCAAAATGTGAAAAATCATCCGATTAAGCTACAATTTTCAGGATATCAGTTTTTTAATGGATATTTTGACATATATTTTTTTGTGCAATTCTAAGACGGAGTGGTGGAAAATTGTCAGAAAATCTGTTGCTTTGAAATAGAATGACCCTACTAAACAACCATAAATTACAGTATGTAATAACTGGAGACTGTACTTTAAATTATTTAGTGTATTACTACGATTATTTAACTCCTTACCTCTGGCATTCACAACTGCGGTTCCCAAAACTGTCACAACAAACAAATGTTTAAGAGATATCATTAGGTATATTGTATCTTGAAATATTTTAAATAGTCTGCGAGAAAGTTAAAATAGCTCTACACTGATGCCTAGCACATTAATCTACTGAGTGGTGTGATACATGTTAGGTTTATAATTGATTATGTTGTGACAATGAAGAACATTGGCATGGATTTGTTTTGGTTTTTAATTTGACGTGCGCCGTTCTGTTTGGCATAACAAGTGGGCGTGCGATGCGAGGACAGCGTCAACAGAAAAGTGCGTTATTAGTTTAATATAATTGCGTAGATCTGCATATATTCTTGCTGCTAAATGACACGACAAATTAAGTTAATGAAATGCTCTAATCCATTCAATAAAATATTCAGTTGTAAACTTTAAACACGACACATCAATTCAATAAAACGTTTAACAAGAAACTGTATTAAAAATGGCAAAGATATTCAATTAAGTGTTCAAGTCCATACAGTGAAAGGTCCAACCACAAACTTTAAACATTGACAATACTCAACCACATACACAGGCGCAAACACAGATTTTAAGGAAAGGGTGTTCAATTGGCGAATTTTTCTGGTTTCCCATTTCAAAGGCATTTTCCAGCGAGGATACAAGCCATACTAACTATTAAATTATGTAGGGAACCACGGGGAAGTTAAATACGTAAATTTCCTTTTCTGCTCATTTCCTTTTTTCATACACGAAGTGAAAAATCGTTTCTTAAACAAAGGGGGTTTAAACTTCCTAAACGCCCCATGCGTCAGCTATTGATATATGTACATTCAAAATGACAAACCCACTCAATATAATTTTCAACAGCAAACTTTAAGAAAGTCAAATCCATTCAATGACAACCAAGTAGCATCTATCTAATGAAATGCTTAACTACAAACTTTACAAATGACAAATCCATTAATAATATTCTTTAAAAATTATAAATATGAAATATTTAACTACAAACTTTACAAATGACAAATCCATTAAATTCAAATTCATTATCTTTGAAAATGATAAATATGAAATATTTAACCACAAACTTTACAAATGACAAATCCATTAATAATATCCTTTGAAAATGATAAATATGAAATATTTAACCACAAACTTTACAAATGACAAATCCATTAATAATATCCTTTAAAATTGATAAATATGAAATATTTAACCACAAACTTTACAAATGATAAATCCATTAATAATATCCTTTAAAAATGATAAATATGAAATATTTAATTACAAACTTCAAAAATGATAAACCCATTAAATGAAATACTCAACCACAAAATTTAGAAAATAATAAAATTAATGTGTAACAGTACATGCTATCAGAACAAGAACACTTTATTTCACTGATATCACCATGTACCGTCATGCCTAAGGTAGTTTGTGACCAAGAGATGGTATATAATAACCCTGTTATTACACAAACTACCTCTCAAATGTCTATGATATGCAAGTGGCATCATGCTTATAAAACTGTTAATCCAGACAATTATTACTCATTACCTGCATGTCATTTGAATGATATTGTCATTAAGTATGTCATGAAACTTAAAGTATTAAGACTTTGTTGAAGTCTATAGGACAGATTCCATGTATAATTTATTACTAGAAATATTTATATAAGTAATTCATATGCATATGCGTATTATATAAAACAGTCCATTGTATAGATGAGAACGAAAACGCAGACGCATGTCTAAGCATTTAAGTAAACGGGATACGTATATTATGGAATCTACTAATATTTGTTTGTACTTAATTAAGTTAATGTTCAGAATAGCTGTCCTGAGCACACCGTTCAGCTTCATGTGCAGTCTGTTCAGGACAAAAACGAAACCCGATGCCACCAAACTAATGCGGATACCTATACCCATAAGTAGTAAGGGATATTTTATATGCAATATCCCACAGACAGGATTGCACATACAACGACCTTTGATAAACCAGTTGTGGACTAATGGTCGGTGTAAATGGTATAGACCTACCTACTGAGCCTTGTGGAGCATTCACTCTAGGTTAAAGCTGATACAGAGATAAAACATTCTGAGGATCGGTTGAGATTTGATCCCAGTACCTAGCAGCCGACAGTCTGATAAACATAACCACTGCACTACCGAGGCTGGTAGGAATGAACTCAACCTATTTGTGGTTTAAATAGCTGCTACCGTTAATTTTCAGTGGTGTTAATAATTAATAGCTCATTACTTTGATTGTGTAGATATAGGATATTAAGTGTAAATTGACATCCTATGGCACATATCAGGTAGAAGTTCTCTCATTATAAAACCATAACCCAACAGTATGATGTACGGTACATGGACATACCGGATATGCATGGTGGTTGTATACTGTGTGAACTGCGCAAAACAACATAATAATCATATTATACCAGTAATCCAATATACAACACCTTTCAGTGTTAACCCTTTTTCTGATAAGTTATATGTCAGTGTTAATCTTGTGCTGAACCTACTGTGTTTTGGGTTCCATATTAGTTTACTGTTAATGCAAACCAGAAACTAATTAGCTTAATGAATTATATTTTATAGAAACAAATCCTAATATTTATAAACATATGTTACACACACACACACACACACACACACACACACACACTCACGCACACACGTATGCACACACGCGCACACGCACATTCGTGCACACGCACGCACACACAAACGCGTTCTCGTATGCTTAGATAAGGTTTTAAACATAACATATGCATATTTTTTTGTTATTCAGGATATTTAGTACTTATAATTCATCCAATAAAATAAATTAGTATTAAATTTGATCTACCCAAATTTTGAGGTCATTCCCTTATCAAACAATTCAAACATCAAAGTCTGTCTTTATATTAATTTCATTTACAGATCAAAGCCTCTATTCTTGATTGTACATTTGACCTTTAGAACTCTATGAATCGTGTATTGTTATACTTTTAATTAAAGTAAGTAATAGACTTATTGACCGGAAGAAATGTAGAATACAAGTCATCAGATTACTTCAAAGAAGGTGCCGTATCTAAGCACATATCTTAATACATGTACATAATATATAGTATTCTGGGGTGAATCCAGTATTTGACCACGATATATGTATTATTCGCACGATATATGTATCATACATATTATGGAAGCAATTATACACCAGTGTTGTTGCTATTGTTAGTGTTGTGGTAATCATTGGTTGGACATCATGGTTTAGTTCATTACATAGAGGAACAGAACGCTGATTGGCCATGGGTTGCACGTGAACTGTTTTTTTCCGCTGTTAAAACTATAGCGGTCTTTTGACAGCCATGTCAAGTGGGGGCAGGATCTCTTCAGAGACGACCTTTTTTGAATGTTCAGATATGGTAACCCTATTTTAGAACATCTCTAGTCGAGAGCTTGTATGTTGATGCTCACGAACCTTGTTTGGGAGCTCGAGGTATAAAGTTATCTCTCCAATATGCTTATAAATTGAAATCAATACTAAAACATCCTGCATATGACCTGGTGTATGAATAGAAATATGTGAAGTTGTTTTAGGCGAAGCCAAATGCTATACCAACTTTTGGTGTTCGTACGAAGCAGTTTTTAGAAACTTCCAACATCACTTTTGATGATATAATGGAAACTCCTTCATATTTTATTCTTACATTATGGTATGTTAAACCACCTGATATTGTAGGCCTATTTGATCTACTGCATCTGAAGAAATTTATTTATTTATTTAACGACGCCCCAGCACAAAAATAAATATCGGCTATTGGGGGTCACACTATGATTAATTCATTTATACATTTTTCCAAACATATATACAAACAAATCAATTATATCAAAACGTATACACAATAAATTAACAAAACAAACTAAGACCATGAAAAAACTAATTTTCTGTAAAAATCGGTCTCCTTTAAACACTTAATAATAAGCTGTGGGTGGAATCGAAATGATTCAACCACACCCTCATTAACAAACACATTATCTCTAACAGCCTGCAGGTGAAGAGAGTCCACCAAAATATGACGCACAGTCAATGTACACTGACAGTGCTCACAATGAGGTGGATGGTCCCTTTTCAAATGAAAAATATGAGTTAAATACGTATGGCCAATACCAGAATGACACAAAACAATTTCATCCTTCCTTGACCATCTGTAGAACTGCCACTATCCCAAGACCACCTTCATAGAATAAAGTTTGTTCACTGGCATTGTCCCAATCACCCTGCCAGTTAGTTAAAATATACCTGTTAATCGAAAATTTAAAATCAGAAAAAGGGATACCCATGTAGGCACGAGGCAAATTCAAGGCATCCTTGGCAGCTAGGTCTGCCTTTTCATTACCCCTAATTCCAAAGTGACTGGGCACCCAACAGAAAACAATTTCTTTTTAGAAGATAAAAAGACACACTTTCATATCACCATCCCAATCAAAGGATGTTCCAGCTTCATATTAGCTAAAGACAGTGGCTCAAAACCCATCAAAGGCTGGCTTACACATGACCATGTGTTAAAATTTCTAAATGTCTGACATGCAATAACCTATGATTAATAGAGCAATGTGTTAAAACAAATAAAAATAAATATATAATAATAATAAACAACCAAAGAATTTTTGGCTAGTACCAGCTGGATCTGGTTTAAATGGAATCAACTGTAATTTGTAATAGTAATATTTGTGTTGTGACACTCCCAGCCTTTGTCATCGTTTGTTGGAAATTGTATTAATATTTGTATAGCACTGTTCATGACCTCCGCATGTACATGTATGTGATTCATAACTATGTATAGGACAAGAGATGACTGAAACAATAGCAAGTACGCCATTTCAGCAATCAGTAGGGGCACACAATCCATGTTGATGTTACCAATGCATGTCTGAATTATAATGTAAATTCACAGGAGACGGGTGACAGCTGGGAGTGGGACAGGAAAGGGGCTATACCCCAATTAAGTATTCTGGATCCACTCCTGAACAATAAAGCTTTCATACAGTACAAAACTACATAGTGCACAGGGGTAGAAATTAAGAAATTATTTTCACTCGCCCGGGGGACTAGTAGGCTTAAAAAGTTACTCATCCCCATGAAATATCACTAGTCCCACCCATTTTAATTTTAAGATAGAAAAAAATATCTACTGGACCAGGGGTCTAGCGTCAGTAAGGATTTACTCGCCCCAATGATTTTTATTCACCTCGGGCGAGCGTTAGTTTCTATCCCGGGTATAATATCACAATAGACCAGAAAAATAACAAACAGTTTAGAATCCTGATTCAGCATAACTGCAAAATACACATGATTTATATACAGTATAAACTGTAACTGAAAGCACTTTAAGTCGTCTGTCCAACATCATCTCACCAATATGACACGCTAGTAACATCTGGTGTCAGTTGCATAGATTGCCCGATTTCTTACAGGTAGTATTGATTCTAACAAGCATGTTTTCTTGTTCCAAACTGTGCACTCAAAACTGACATACCTATGGTACATGTATGTATGCGCTGTCTGTGATTAACTGAAGGTAAAAGACAGATTGTCACTATCAAAAAGAACAACCTATGTGGTACTATCAGGTCTTTAGAATTAAGAGAATGGTCATTCAGGTTATCTGAAGGTTACCTTAATTCTAAGTACGGAAAACAAAAACAGGTCACCAAACTTTTCAACTGACGTCAGTATAACAATAAAAAAGTAAGGTATTTGAAAGAAAAACAGAATTATCTGATGTGTGGTTTGAGCTAACCTATTTTTTATTGTGGTTAGCCAACTTAATCCTTATTCGTAGGGCTTCCATATGATCAGTGATAGGTTTCTTCTTTTATTCTTTAGAACACAAAGTTCTACAATGTGATCCTTGTATCAATGATACTGATGTGAACTGTCTGCTGGAAAGTACAAACAAAATGATAAAAGAAAAAGGTTGAAAATTGGACGATCTGAACATCTGATGACCATGTGTTGCAAATACGAGGGTTAACATTGAGTAACTACTGAATAAATATAACAGTGTGTTATTAAACAAACATCCCTTAAATCCACAGCATTATATTCTATTTATTATAAAGTTATTCTACATTTTAATTCTCCACTTTGGATTATTCCCACTAACCTGTTCCCAGTATGTTCACATTTATATTATATATTAATAATTCCATTTTGTAAATACACATTTGTTATAAATACTTGGATTTGTCCAAATGATATCAAGTGACTTTAAAAAACAATGTTCATAGATGCCTGAACCTCAATTTTGCACTATTTCAAACTATAACCGAAACTACTTTAATATGAATTATGTCAACAAAGGAATCACCAAGGAATTCCCCCAAGATTCTATTTTTAAACATCAAATGATGATCGACTGCAGTTGTCTGCGTTGCATTAAGAAGTCAAAATGACAGAAGTGCCAACCAATTTGTTTGGAGATTTTAATTTAGAAACATTTTTTTTCACCTATATAACGAAATATGTCCTGTTTAATCTCACACATATCGTATCTGTCGACACATTTGCCTACTTTCACAATTACAAAGCCAGTGAATACAACAGAAACATGTGGCATACCAGTTTCATCTATCCCTGGTAACACTAACATACTTTGTCGATGTAAAATCTGTCATCACAAGGAATTTTCACATACAAAAAATATGGTAACTGTAATTTTAACACTGTAATCGGAAAACCACCTTTATAAAATGGTGCCTGTTCACAAATTTATAGTTAAATATTAATACACCAACTGCTTCACCACATGCACATATTACTATACAAAAGAGATCATTTTATGTGTTTATATTATAGTTTACATTTACTTAAATAACTATTAACGTCATTTGTTTATGTTAAATTATGAATGTGTCTACCTGATACTGACATTTAATGCAATAATTGTGAAGAATCTGTATTTTTGTAAGTAAGAAAATTATCTTCTCATTCAGCTTTTGAGGGAAAAAGCCGAACATCAAGTATTGGGATTCCCTAAAGCTATGTATGAATTTCACGTTAATGAAATAATAAATAGCAGGCCTTCACAAAATCAAAATCTGCATAACCGGAAAATAGGTTATGCTGAAATTTTTTGCATAACCTACTTTGATTTGCATAAACGGTTTAAAAAAAAATGGAAAATCAACTTTAAAATTGGTTTTAATAAATAAAACCATTGCCACTTTGAAGTACAAAAGGAACTATAAATAATAAATGTATATTTACAGTATACACGTCAAACTTATACCTAACCATTTTTTGCTTATTACATGTAATGCTAAATTTTTTAATTTGTTGAATGAAAACTGAATTTGGAAATGTGATATTTGATCGTTCTCCGTAATCAGCCGAAGATTTCCAACGAACATTTGTTAATGGAAGCATCGCAATTTCTGATTGGCCGCATTTTGAAAGAATTTCTTTTGGCGACATCTAACAACCAATGAGAATACTAAAAAAAAGAAGTAAAGTTTGTTTTATTTAACTACGCCTCTAGAGCACATTGATTTTTATTTGATCATCGGTTATTGGACGTCATACACATGGTCATTCTGACATAGGTTTTTAGAGGAAACCCGCTGCCACCACGTAGGCTACTCCTTCCAATAAGCAGCAAGGGATCTTTTATATGCACCATCCTACAGACAGGACAGCACATAACACAGCCTTTGATAAACCAGTTGTGGACCACTGGCTGGAACTGAAAATAGCCCAGACTGCAAATGGGTCCACTGAAAAGGATTGATCCAATGACCAACCGATTCACAGTCAAACACACTACCGTTTGAGCTAGATCCCGCTCCTTCCAATGAGAATACATTACACTTCCCAACATAAATAATCTAACTACTGGTATCTGTAATTTCTATTACATGTAATAATAATTATATATGCAATTATAAAAATTGAACTTGATAATGTTGGAGGTTCATGGAAGTATGAACCACAAAACAGCTTTACACACTTTGATATGAATGGCTCCACGCTAACGCGCTACGCCATTTATACAGTGTGCAAAGTGGTTTTGCGATTCATAATTCCATGAACCTCAAACATTATCAAGTTCAATTCTTAATTAAATGTAATAAAAGAAATTAAAATAGCACTTTGTTTTTTTAGATTATCAGCATATAGCTGAATGTTGGATTTCCACATCATGCAATGCTACATTTGACCTATCAAAGTAAAGTTTGTTTTATTTAACGAAGCCTCTAGAGAACATTGATTTTTATCTTATCATCAACTATTGGACATCAAACACATGGTCCTTCTGATATATTTCTTTAGAGGGAACTCGCTCATGCCACATAGGTTACTTTTTCTAATAAGCAGCAATTTTATATGCACTTTCCCACAGTCATGACAGCACATACCATGGCTTCTGATGAACCAGTTCTGGACCACTGGTTGAAATGGAAAATATACACATTATGCAATGCTACATTTGACCAATCAAACATTTGAAAAAAAAAAGTTTTTAAACTGTTATAGATTGAAGTTTACCTGCTTATAACAAGGAGCTAATTTATTTTAAACCGTGACAGGTATTTTCTACTTCTATTAACCTTTCTTCCTTCCTTCCTCTAACTGCCAACATTTAGCACTATTAGTGTAAACAACTTAATGATGTTTTTCATGTACGGAAAAAACGTGCAAGTCACCACAGTCAAACACATGTTATATAAAGCAAATGATTAATGGGCAGAGAGAATGACTGACAATGACAGAAAGGAGCATTTAACAACACTCCAGCACTCTATCTAATCCTCAGCTATTATGCGTCAAATACATACATTTATAACAATTGTAAAAGATCTGACTGGTGGATACAACAAATCAAATAAGCTCTATAGTGTAGAATAATTAACTTATTTTGAAAAGAGTGAGTTTGTTTACTTGGACATTTACATATAAATGCAGAGCTGCATCAGTCACCATTGGCAATGAATGTCTGAATGCAAAATTCACATCAATCCTTCACATTTGAAAATCTCAGATGACTAACAAACAGCTCTCCTTGATGCATCAAAGCTGTAATTAGTATACAGGCCTTACAAAACACAAATGATCCCATTGTACGACAATAAATAAGGATGTATCAAGTACTGGGTAAAACAGCTAGCATGAAGTGCTATGAACATAACATATTTTAGGTGAGCTATAACAACAACTTCTTACAAAGAATTAAGGTATGCTAAGACTCACAAGTACAATTATTTGCCTAATACAGTAGAATCCTCTTAATTGCATAGGCATTTTGCTCAAATAGTTTATGCAATTAACAGGATTATTCCTTTATAAGAAATACCCATTTAAAATCATGTTACTATTTTTGTACTATCTGGTATAAAATCAAAGTACATTTATCAAACAGTGATCACAAAAATCAGAAATATTCACTCAGTACATGTACAACCCTTGAATCCATCACCGAGATTTAAGATGAAGACACACTAAGTTTCTAGAATAATCCACAAATACATCGAACTTAACGAATATACCACCTGCTGAATTATATCGGTATTCTGTTAACTAAAATAACAATGATCCTTTGTGGCAAGAAATAAAATATTTAAAAAATGTCTGTGAATGTCAAAACAAGATGGCTGCCTTGGATGAAGGACAAACAGAAGTTGATGACAATGTGCACGGACATGTTTCTCAAACAGTGATTGTCCTTATGGTAGAGACTCAAGTATTGCAAACATCTGCACATTACATAATTATTACAATGGCTTAACCACGGGCATATGGGTTTAGCACCATTCTACCTCCTTGAAACATATTTGACAATAATACAACAATAAAATATTAACAATAATCCAAAACAATGTTAATAAAATTAATAACGAAAAACAGTCAAGTAACTTTTAAACCCCATTCTACCTCCTTGAAACATATTTGACAATAATACAACAATAAAATAATAACAATAATCCAAAACAATGTTAATAAAATTAAGGACGAAAAACAGTCAAGTAACTTTTAAAATACAGTCTTGTAGGAACTGGGGATGGAATGGGGGGTGGGGGCTGTGGGGCTTGTGCCCACTTGTGAGCCTTTTTTTTTAACATCTTAATTTTGGCCAAAATCTGATATAGGGTCTGTACCCAATTTGTCAAAGCCCTTCCCTCATACTCCCAAAGTCATTTCGATGAACCTTGCAATAGCATTAAAATGTTTAGCCTAGTGATTAAAAATGTTTTTTAAATGACACCTCAACACATTGTTTAGTCACTGGCTATTTGGTGTCAAATGTGCAGTATTCATTACACATGGTCTACAGAAAAAACTTAATGCAACTCTTACATGTACCTACTTGTTTTTTAAAATTAGCATCAGGGTATCCTTTATACACCTTTCACCTAGCAGGAATGGGAAATAATTATGTGTTTACGGAGTGGGATTATCTAATAAGAAATACTGAAAGTATCACCATAAGGCAGTGTCATTACATTGGTGTAGCCATGATTTATATTGGGGTCAATTTTATATTTATATTGGGGGTAACCAAAAGTACCAACAGGATTGCAACACCAGCAAATATAATCAACCAAAAAATAAAGTATGCTTGTAATCAATAGTCATTTATTTCATAAACCAGACGACATTAATGGCCGAAGTTCTGGAATTAGATAACCACACCATTTAGAAAGTGTGTGTGTGCAGTAATATTGCAAGTTGAACACCAATGTAACAAAGTTTGTTACCAATGGACCATTACTGTGACCACCCCATGAAACAAAAATATTTCAACATACATACTTTCTTTTTTGGTTGAGTATATAATATATGGTGATGGGAGAAAAGAAAAGATGTGACTGAGGAGGCCCTTTTTCTACCTGTCCATACTTTTTCCACAATTATATATTTTTATTCCTCCATACGAGAACAACCTATATTTCAATATGGATCCTATGTTGTAGAAAGATACCATGGTTTCCTGTTACATTCTCCATTCTAGTTTCTTTTCAGCCACAGTAACAAGATGATGACAAATATTATGCACAGCATGAACAATGTGATTCAGCTGCCTCAGTCTGATGAGCCTTTTGCAACAAGGAGAGATTCTGATAGCAATATTATGTGATGGCACAGTGAAGATGGTTTTGAAAGGAATAATATCAGACAAAACACAATGAACAGACTCTTTACATTATGTGTAATATACAACGACTGAAACTGGCAATCGGCAGTGCTATGGAGACTGCCGCTGAATTTTACATTCTCTGCAGCACTTTGTTTTGCAGCGGACTAAAATTTGTTTTTTTCGAGATGTATTTTTTTCTTATTACATGTATTAAAAATAAAGTATACTTTACACTAAAATTGCTGTGGAAAATGCTGTGGACACTATTTCTCCACAGCATTTATTTTGCTGTGGACATTTTTTTAATTGCCAGGGTTGAATATAAATAACATGAAATTATTTTAATTCATAATTTTGCTTATATTTTATGGTTGCCATAGGAACAAAAGATGGTAACTGAAAATCTCAAATATTGACAAATACTTAGCTGTTTGAGGCATGGCAAATAAACCCCCACAACAATACTTTGGATGTATTTTGAAGATATTATTTTATTATTTTCATGTGGTAATATTTGTTTCATTTTAATGATATCACAAAATTTAAAATTAAAAATGGGTGAAAATGTTTCATTTAGTAAGAAATTATTCAAGTGTAATCACATAGCTTTATTATTATCATTGTACAAACATCAAGACTAACACATTTATAGTAATAATTAACATTCCACACTAATAAACAAACTGATTAATGGACTCAAAAACCTATTATCTTTTACATTTTTTTTGTTTTGTTTTGTTTAACGAGAGCACATTGATTTATTAATCATCGGTTATTAGATGTCAAACATTTGGTTATTTTGACACATAATTAAGTGTAAGTCAGCCTCCAACAGATTTTGAACCACTGTCATCAGCTTGAGAATCTGACCACCGATGCTCACTATTATTATTTATTACTTTTCAGTTGTCATTTTTATTTGTTGCAAAAAGAAAATTTAAGAAAAGTTATAAATTAAATTAATTTTATATTTCAACGTTAGACAATATTAAAAAAAAACTATAAAAGAACCCTTGCTGCTTATTGGATCCCTCTAAACTTTTATACATATGTCAGAATAACCATATGATTGACGTCCAATAGCCGATGATAATATAAAAATCAATGTGCTCTAGAGGCTTTGTTAAATAAAAACAAACTTTAAAAACAACCAGTGTTTGTGTTAAAATGGTTAAGACAGAGCACTATTTGAGACAAACTGAGCATGGTGGACACATCAATTCATCTTGCTAGTGTTCATTCCTCATGATGGGGATCAGAAACACTCATCACACCATAATGAGATACCACTCTCCACACGGCCTGTCTGCCGGCATGACCCGAGAGGTACATCACAGTGTATTTCTACCAATCACTCACTGATCACAGATACTGCTGCTCTATGTTTTATGAAGAAAAATGAGGCAAAATTCCCCACTGCTATGCCACACATGAAGCTAATAAGTCAAGATAAAATCACAAAGATACCAAGACTTTTTCTTATGAATTTTTAATATATATTATATATTTTATCGTATTTTATGAAAACAATATACACAAATAATTTAATAACAATTTGTGTTAACACTTTGTTTAAAATAGGAAAAGGAAAGGATTGTTTGTTTAATGACACCCCAGTACATTGTTTATTCAGTGGCTATTAAGTGTGTGACATATGATATTCTGTGACTCATGCCACATATGCTACTCTTTTTGATCAGCAGTAATAGATCTTTTACATGCTCTTTCCCACAGACAGGACAGCACATACCACAGTCTTTGATAAACCAATTGTGGACCACTGGTCTGTGTTAAGTGGCTTACACCAACCCATTGAGCTTTTATGAAGCATACACACTGGGATGGAGTCGGTACCGAGATTAAAAATATCATGCTTCGAGTAAGATTTGATCTCAGTACCTACCAAGCCATGAGAAACACAGCTTAACCACTGTGGCAATGGGGCCAGTCCTGTTTAAAATAGATAAAGATGTTTTTAAAACCAGTCTAAACATCAATACATGAGCATCATGAATAGAGAAAGATGTTTAAAAAATCAGTCTAAAAATCAATACATGACCATCTTCAATAAAGATGTTTATAAAACCAGTCTAAAAATCAATACATGACCATCTTCAATAAAGATGTTTATAAAACCAGTCTAAAAATCAATACATGAGCATCATGAATAGAGAAAGATGTTTATAAAACCAGTCTAAAAATCAATACATGAGCATCATCAATAGATAAAGATGTTTATAAAATCAGTCTGAAAATCAATAAATGACCATCATCAATAGAGAAAGATGTTTATAAAACCAGTCTAAACATCAATACATGAGCATCATCAATAGAGAAAGATGTTTATAAAATCAGTCTGAAAATCAATACATGAGCATCATCAATAGAGAAAGATGTTTATAAAACCAGTCTGAAAATCAATACATGAGCATCATGAATAGAGAAAGATGTTTATAAAACCAGTCTAAACATCAATACATGAGCATCATGAATAGAGAAAGATGTTTATAAAACCAGTCTAAAAATCAATACATGACCATCATCAATAGAGAAAGATGTTTATAAAACCAGTCTAAAAATCAATACATGAGCATCATCAATAGAGAAAGATGTTTATAAAACCAGTCTAAAAATCAATAAATGACTATCATCAATAGAGAAAGACTGGGATGTTTAATGATACCCCATCACATTTTTTATTCAGCGGCTATTATGTTTTAAACATATGGAGTTTGTGACTCTTGGTCAAAACTAGCTACTGACACATAGGTTACTCTTTCAGAATAGCAGCAAGGGATCCTTTATATGAGCTTTTCCACAGAGAGGAAAACACAACTGTTGTAACTTCTTTTTTTTAATGACGTCACTAGAGCACATGGAGTTATTAATCTTCAGCTATTGGATGTCAAACATTTGGTAATTGTGACACGTAGTCAGTGTAAGCCAGCTCCCAAAGGTTTTTAAACCACTGTCTTCAGCTTAAGCATCCAATGCCCTACTGTTGGACTGAGACTCACTCAACTGGTGTAACAAAAGCCGTGTTTTCTGCTATCCTGTCTGTGGGATAATAAAAGATCCCTTTCTGCTTATAGATAAAAGTAGCCACATTGTGTGGCAGCAGTGGGTTTCATCTCCCATTCTATTTAAAAAAAAAAAAAATTAATGACACCACTAGAGCACATTGTTTTGTTAATCACTGACTACTGAATGTAGTCAACTGTGAGCCAGACACCAATGGGTTTTGAACCACTGTAATCAGCTTGAGAGTCTGATGTCCTACCGCTAGACCACCGAGGCTCACACTCTCCCATTCTAACCCCAACCTCTGTCCTGAATTAACAAAGGAAGCTAAACTATGTTGTCTGCCTATGACAGTGTGTTTGAACCTTAATTAAACATAAGCACAAAACTAAGTTTAACCAAACCCAACATGGTTATTTTCATTAGCGAACACAAGGGGAAGTAACACATTGCTAATTAATTTTCTCAATATCCAGCTTTCCATAATGAATTCACAGTTAAATAGTCTGATAAACATTTGTGACTTTGAAAATTCGACACCCTTTCCTGAGCACTAATCTAAGAAAAGCAAGACCAGCACTCTCACAAACACAAAACAACTGTCATTACTTTTGGCAAGGTACATTTACTTTGCGAGATCAGCCCGAGGTGATACGAATGTTTAAACAATAAACACGAGCCTGTCCCCTAGTCATACTCTGCATGGCTGCAGATGTGTGATAACGGCTAATTTGGGCATGTGGTCGGATAACGGACCTAATACTCTGAAATTGCCACCCTGGGCCATTTTATTTCATTAACAGGATTACCGTCTGCTTGGAGACATCTTTAAACTTTCTGTTCCTTCCCAAAATGGAAGCACAAGATGGCTGCCGAGATTTATGTTGTCTCCAGGCATTAAGTCTTAACAAATCAGATTCAGATTTTGTCCATTTTTTTATGTTTCATCTCACCAGCTGGGGGTTGTTATGCGTAAATGTTTTTACTTCATTTATACTGCTTCAATTCTACAAAGCTATTTTTAATTAACTGTGCTATAATTAACAAATTAACATAATCAAATTGTACAATGATGAATTTCAATTTTACACTCTAATTGACATCTAGCCAGATTGAGTACAAAGAATAGTCATATACGTATATGAAATAAAAGTAAATGAAAATATGTACAAGGACTTTATCAGACAATGAAGTTCAATAATTACCATATATTCCCTATTTAACGCCCAACCCACCTTTTTTTTGAAAAATAAATCTATGATTGTCCCACAGTATCTAAAGTATGTAATGAATTCACACACTAGTAATCTGTATTGTAAAAAATAGTTAACAGTAAAAACAAGATTTCAAACTATGTATGCCACTATCCCCTTTAGCATCAACCCCCATACTTTATTTGAAACTCAGCTATAAGAAACTGTCTCAATGATCATCATTGAACTCACTGAACTATTTCCAAATGCAGTAGGCTCGATACATTTAACCAATGATCTTTCGTGGAACAGTACAAAAATCGGCAAATGGTCCCAGTTTTGTTTTGCGTATTCCCACACTTCGCAATAAATGCTAAACCCACACACCGCTGTTTCGACTGAGCGTCCGCCATTTTTTTCACGCGATTACATGACTGACTTGTGAATTGGCGGGAAAAAACTATTGAATGCAATGAGCAAATATGCCTGTAAGTACTATATGTGTGTATCATGTACGCATGGATGAACAGAAATACACTAGCTATCTAAATTATATATATATATATATATATACATATGTGAAAATTTCAAGTCCGTAATCATAATTATTTTTTAATTCGGTCCATGTCAGTGTTCTGGTTTTTGCATAGATATGTGGTTCAAAATTATAGTTGCGTATAGTCATCCATGGTGCAAAGCAAGCAACATTCCAGTCTAATTCTATAAATGCGGGAAAGTGAAACTCTTAGATCACCGATAATTCTACAATTTGACTTTTATTAAATGCCCCCCACCCTCCCCAAACTGTAACAGCACTGTGGCTTTAAATAGGGAATATTCAGTATTAAAAGATATAACTATCAAAATATGACCAGAATTAAATGATATTCAAATCTATCTCAGTTATTAGTAATGTATATTCTAACATTAAGACAAAAATTATTTAAGTTCATAAAAAAAAGTAATACAATCTTTGAACCAAAAAGTTTAAGATATAATTATATCTCATCATGAATTTTTTTATTTCCCTTACAAAAAGAACTTTTTTTAAAACATTTTTTATCCGAAATCTCATTTTCTTTGAACAAATTTATGAGCATTTCTTATTCAGAATGAAAAACAAAGCATAAAAGATTATTTTTTTCACAAAAAAAAGAGAAAATGTTACATCATATAGCCTACCATTTTTTATTTTATTTTACAAACACAAATGTTTTTCTCTTTAATCACATTTTTATCAACAAAACTTTCTTCAGATATTTGCCAGGTCAGAGGGAAGATAAAGATGATAAAAAAAATTATTTGATCTTTATGGTAATAAAAAAAATTAGTTTCATTATATTTTTAAAAAAAATTTACAAGCAAAAACTGTCTTCATTCTGACATTTTTTTAGCCAAAAACTAATTTTCTCAAGCTAAAGACATCCTTATCCAAAGGAAATTTTTTTAAAAACAACCCTTGAAGGCAAATCTATTTTTTCAATTATTCACAAATGAAGAAAAAAAAAGAGAAAGAAGGTGAGGGGACAAGAGAAAAACGGAATTCATTAATTTTATTTTATTTCCAAGTATGCTCACCGGTAATCCATCAAATTAAATTGGAATGACCTTATTGTGAAATATGTTTTGTAGCAAGACAGACCCCACCAGACGTAGCTATTATTGTTCATTTTGCACGTCTAACAGCCGTCACAAACACGTCACTTTTTGTGACCTGGCAAAACACATTGTTGTAATAACTGGAGTTGTGTCCATAATACATGCAAGAGCTGTGAGATAATTACGCAAGCACACTCCATGCTCTCTTGTTATGCAAAGCACGTGTGTTTCTTTTTTTTCACCCCGTGTCCCCTTGTCTCAAGGACTCATTGAATCTGATTGGGTGCCTGCCCCCAGTTGTGCCTCGCCTGCATATTACTCACACAGACTCCATGTGGAGCAATGTAGAACAATGCAATCAAAGTTTTAATCCAATTTAGTAGCATTCAATTAGCACTTCTCCCAATGTCTGTGTCTCCTCCTCTTGGTTACAACAGCAATTAACCTCCACCGCTGGGATGACAAACTCAAAGTAAAGAAGTTATCATAAATTTATTAAGTACTTTGGCCTGTACTTTCCTATTTCATGGTTTATAGACTGTTGTTGTAACTTGAAGTAAAGAAGTTATTATGAATTTATTAAGTACTTTGGCCTGTACTTTCCTATTTCATGGTTTACAGACTGTTTTTGTAACAAAGTAAATAAGTTATTATGAATTTATCAAGTACTTTGGCCTGTACTTTCCTATTTCGTGGTTTACAGACTGTTGTTTTTAACTTGAAGTTATTATGAATTTATCAAGTACTTCGTTCTTTGCTTTCTTATTTCATGGTTTACAGACTTTGTAACTTGAAGTAAAGAAGTTATTATCAATTTATCAAGTACTTTGTCCTTTGTTTTCTTATTTCATGGTTTACAGACTGTTTTTTTAACAAAGTAATTTGAAGTAAAGAAGTTATTATAACTTGATCAAGTACTTTGGCCTTCATTTACTAATGTCATGGTTTACACACTGTTTTAGTAATTTGAAGTAAATAAGTTATAAATTTATCAAGTACTTTGGCCTTTACTTTCCTATTTCAAGGTTTGCACACTGTTTTTGTAACTTGAAGTAAAGAAGTTATAAATTTATCAAGTACTTTTGACATTCACTTTCTTATTTCAAGGTTTATACACTGTTTTTGTAACAAAGTGAAGAAAAGAAATTATTATAAATTTATGAAGTACTTAGGCCTGTACTTTCTTATTTCATGGTTTACAGACTGTTTTTGTAATAAAGTGAAGAAATTTATAAATTTATCAAGTACTTATGCCTTTACTTACCTATTTCAAGGTTTACACACTGTTTTTGTAACTTGAAGTAAAGATGTTATAAATTTATCAAGTACTTTGGCCATCACTTTCTTATTTCAAGATTTACACACTGTCTTTGTAACTTGAAGTAAAGACGTTATAAAATTATCACGTACTTTGGCCATCACTTTCTTATTTCATGGTTTACAAACTGCTTTTGTAACTAAGTTATTATAAATCAAGTATTCAGGTCTATATTTTATTTTTTGGTTTAATGACATGGGTTTTGTTAATCAATCCAATGAAGTTTTTGTAAGTACAAATATTAAGATTTTTTTTTTTCAATTTTCCCATGTAAAGTGTAAATTGGGTAGAAAACATTTTTTTGCTTTTAAAATCATTTGGCAATGAAATCTACTAGAAGAGAAAATAAGGTAGCTAGAGTAATTGGATTTTCAGCAGAGTTAATTAAAAACAAACTTAATACAAAGTTTACATCTATTTTTTTCCTTTCAAAATTGAAAATAGTGATGGGAAAAACTTCAAACCAAGAAATATTGATCATTACACTTTAGATAAGAAATATGTGTTTCAGATAATGTACACATTTATTAAAGGTTGAAAAATATTTTTAAAAATCATTAAATAAATGTTTAACATAACAATTATGTTTAATTTCTTTTAGTGTCTTTTTGATCTTTAACATGTATTTAGGTAAGCAGATAGTTAAAATTAGCATAAACATTTTTTTGTATCAATTTGACATCTGCAACACTTGAGTCGATTACGAATCATGATATGAGAGAATCTAAAATTGGATGAAGTGTTCCAAATGGTTCGCACGAATACATTTAGAAAACTTTGGCCAATTACAAACACTCTTGCATCACTCTAGATTCCAAATGGAATCTTAAACTTCCTGATGGATCTCTCAAAGTATGACTTGGGCACAAAAACTTCAGCAATGTCACACTCTCAAGCTGATGACAGTGGTTCAAAACCTATTGGAGGCTGGGTCACACTTGACTATGTGTCAACATAACCAAATGTTTAACATCCAATAGCTGATGATTAATAAATCAATGTGCTCTAGTAGTGTCGTTAAACAAAACAAATCTATGAAAAAAACCCTACTCCTATGCTACTGCTACATTGGGAAATAATTCTGATTAGCAACAAGGAATCTTTTATATGCAGTTTCCCATAGGACAGCACATACCACAGTCTTTGTTACACCAGTTGTGAACCACTAACTGGAATGATAACTAGCTCAAGAAGGTCCACTGAAGGGGACTTATTCAATGACCCATCACATCTCAGATGGACACTCACTAGAAACAATATATCCTTAGCAACAAATTACAAATGTGTAATTTGAGTGACTAATCCCTTATATCTAAGACCTTTATTTTATGAATATTATGAACCCCGACAATCCCCCCAAAAGATATATAGAGCAATTTTTTTTTTTTATTAATGTTTTTAATGACCCCTTTTGAGCACATTCATTTATTAATCTTTGCCTATTGGATGTCAAACATTTGTTCATTTTAACATACATTCATGTGTGAGCCAGCCTCCATCGGGTTTTGAACCATTGTCTTCAGTTTGAGAGTCCGATGTCCTACCACAGGACGACAGAGGTTCATTTAATTTTATTTTTATTTTGACAAACCTTGCTTTTATATCTTTTGCTTTTAAAAATCTGTAAACCAAATTAAAAAAAGAAGTCCTGATTGTCTTTAATGTTACAATGGCTAACAAGGGTCATGCAGAGCATTTAAGTAAAAGAAGCAAAATAACTTCAAAGTCAATTCATTGTAAATCTCGTCAGAATCACAGATGAATCATTTGCATTTCACGTGATAACGTATTTTGCATGTTAATTAATGCATGAAGACAGCTGACGCAAATTCAGTCGCATAATCCACCGTCTCACCTCTTTTGTTTAAACCCAGGCGGGACTAACAACAAATCCAAGATTTGCCAATTCACAGAAATTAGTGAAGTTTCGTCACCACAATAAGATTTAATCAGTCTCTGTCAGTTTTTGCGAAAAGGAATTTTGTGACATCACCATAGCAACACGACATTCATTATTGTTCGATTAATGACTCAAGTAGCCTCACGTAACCTTGGTGTCAAGTCGACTTAAGATTAAGGTGACAAGACACAAAACTGATCGCAGGAGAAAAATGAAATTTTTGTTAACGGAGAAAAAAAAAACTATGTTGAAATAAATCATTGTCAGTGATTTAAATGAAATCACAAAATTGAATCTGCTTCACTCAAAGAGCAGATCTAAATGTCAGATCTTAAAACTTCTATTAATGTTTTTTATTGTCTGTATTAACATTGCTTAACATTCTACGCACAGCTATCGATAGTTTAGAAATGTCTGTGTGTTAATAAGTACGTGCTAAGCTTTGTAAGTGGTTCGAATTTCTCGAACAAAACAATTCAAATTTCTTGAACAAAACTATTCGAATTTCTTGAACAAAACTATTCAAATTTCTCGAACAAAATAATTCGAATTTCTTGAAAAAAAACAGTATTAACCCTATGCGACTTTACAACGGGATAACCCGCTATAAAAAAAAACTCAGTTGCGACTTTACAACGGGATATCCCGTTGTGTCTTTTTAACTTGTATTTACCACCAAATTCATCATAACTTGACATGCGCAGTTTAGGTAATGCTAAGAACAACATCCTGTTAGAAACGTGACATGGTTTGTGGGGAAATTTTTTCTCTTTTTTTGGCAATATTCGGCCGATTATATATCGAAAATAACCTCAATAGTGATATTTTATCGGAATATGAGAATAAAAACTCAGACGGAATGCAAGTAGGTGAAATGATATCACGAATATAAGATGACATACCACTTCCGAGACATGTGCACATTGTCTGAGAGTGAGTGAAGATTTTCAAAATGGGTCAATTCATTAACAGATATTCATAGAAATTTTATGTCCTTATAATAAGAAATTAATACAATAAATACCTGTATTTATATATAATGATGAGATAAT